>JACXGI010000782.1:0-32550 GCA_016801175.1 Esox masquinongy | reverse complement strand
GGGGGGTCCAGTGACACTCTGGCCCTATCCGGGGGAGGCCCTGGACAGGGCCCAACAGGCAGGAAGTCACAAGCAAACCATTTATCTCAAGCAAAACATTGCATTATAACAGATCTACCGTATGACACCATTTACAATAATTGTGGTTGTTGTTTTATTTTAAATGAAATGTGCTGGAGTATAGAACCAAAACTAAAACCCTGTTACTGATGGACTGCCCTGTACATGGACAAGTATCTCAAGGGCGTGAAGGGATGTCATTATAAATGCTGGAAATAACACCTCTGTTGTCTATGAAGGAATTTTAGGGACTTTGTTAAATAAATATATACACCATGAAATAAATAAATATAAAGGGAAATATATAATTTAAAAAATAAATAAAATAATTAATAAAAAACATGTAACATTTTTGATGGTGTATTTCTACATTTAATAGTTTATTTCACAATTTCATATTTCACAATTTATTTATTTCATGGTTGCGGTCATTGAGAAATCTGTAATTGAATCCGTCATTGATTATGTCCCTTTCACCCATCTAAGTGGGAAGGGTGGGCTCTACCGAATGCTGTTTTTTGATTGGTGAATCGACTTCAGGCGCTTAGGGATCAACAAGGCTGCACTGGATGACTTGGTGAGGAAAATCCTTTCTACTGCAGCTGAAATTGAAACGGCCTTAAATCACCCTGGACTAGCTATACTATTCCAATTTCATTTGGTAAGGGAGGATGAGACAAGCCATGATATTGTTTAAATTCATTATACCTTAACCTTGTTCCCCGGCTACTGCGCACAGCATATGAGCCACAACAACCATTCGTAGATGGCTGGAGTGACCAGGGGGATTGTTTCAACTTTTTTATGCTTTGGTTGAGGGCTTTACCTCAGGATGCCAAGAACAACTGCAGCAATTTGAAACTGACTTTGTAGCATCATTTTAAATCACTGGAGCATGCAGACAGGACAGAAAACATGAAGCGGCTGAGTGCATTTGTAACTATTGGCATTATCGGGGCAAGCTAACCTCAAAGCCTTCCTCAGATTGTAGCACAAGCACACGTGACTCAAATGCATTAGACCATTTTATTCCACGCATCGAGTGTAGTGACCTTTGTATGCCAAACATGCTTATACTTAAAGCAGATAAAATAGCTGAGGTGGTGGTGACTTCAAGAAAGGTTCCCCAACCCTCAATATTGAGGGCATAGCTGTTAGTTTGAAAAAAAATATATTCAAATTCCTATGGTCCATTATCTCCCAGAATCTTAGATGGGAGGAAAACATCACAGTTATCACTCCTGGTTTGGGTCTGCATTAGGCTGCTCTAGAGGTCCTGTCAGGAAAAAGTGCAACAGGTGACCACCTGCCCACTAACAACTCTCTACATGATGCTACGGCAAGAAAGCATCGTTGACCCCTCTAAATCAAGTCACCGACTGCTGCAAGATCATCCTCCACCTGACGGAGGACTGGCAGGTAGTACAGATCAGTTGAGACAAAAGAATCCTATCATCTGAAAATGTTCTTTCCCTGTGCTTTGGCCGACCATCTGACCCAGAGACTAATAGGACCACGCTGACAAGTCTGACTGTTAGTTAAAACACCTGGAAATTATCTATGAAATTCATGTTATGCAAAATACAAGATCTACAGTTAATTTCATCATCATTTAGCAATTTGATGTGGAGTTACGTAGGCGATGTACACCCAACCCTCCATTATAATAAAACACTGCAGAACTGAAAAACGCTTTCGTTATCCACGTTCCTTAACACCATCCCAGCTGCAGTAATGTTCACAAAAAAAGCAGACATTTTCTCATTGCTTTCACATAATATCAGCGGTTGCTAAAAACCTGTAGGGTCTTATCAGGCGTGATTGTGTTTGTATTCACGGATGTACATGATGCATGCACGTCCCTATTGTGGCACCTTATTCCCTCCCTCAGAGAAGGTTTTCCAGTTTATTTTTCTGGTAAGATATTACAGAGGATTCTGAGGTACAGCCTGAAATACATTACCATTCAAAAGTTTGGGGTCACTTAGAAATGTCCTTGTTTTTAAAGAAAAGCACATTTTCAATGGAATGTCTACACAGGTGTACAGAGGCCCACTATCAGCAACCATCACTCCATCACGTGTTCCAATGGCACGTTGTGTTTGCTAATCAAGGTTTATTGATTATTAGAAAGCCCTTTTGCGATTATGTTAATAACACTGAAAACTGTTGTGCTGATTAAAGAGGCAATAAAACTGGCCTTCTTTAGACTAGTTCAGTATCTTCAGCATCAGCGTTTGTGGGTTCGATTACAGGCTCAAAATGTCCAGAAACAAAGAACCTTCGTCTGAAACTTGTCAGTCTATTCTTGTTTTGAGAAATGAAGGCTATTCCATGCGTGAAATTGCCAAGAAACTGAAGTTCTCGTACAACGATGTGTAGGACTCACTTCACAGAACAGTGGAAACTGGCTCTAATCAGAATAGAAAGAGGTGTGGGAGGCCCCAGTGCACAACTGAGCAAGAGGACAATTACATTAGAGTGTCTAGTTTGAGAAACACACGCCTCACAGGTCCTCAACATGGCAGCTTCCTTATATAGCACCCGCACAACACCAGTCTCAACGTCAACAGTGAATAGGCGACTCCAGGATGCTGGCCTTCAAGACAGAGTTTTTACTTTGTCTAGTATCTGTGTTTTTTGGCCTTCTCAAACTTTTATTTTGATCGGCCAGTCTGAGAAAGGGCTTTTTCTTTACAACTCTGTTTAGAAGGCCAGCATCCCACAGCAGCTTCATTTAATAGTACCCACAAAACGCCAGTCTCAACGTTAACAGTGAAGATGCGACTCCGGGATGCTGGCCAGTCCTGGCCATCCCATAACAAACTATTATGCCTTTGCCTCAGCTCTAACAAAGTCCAAGGAAGGCAGATACACCTCATTAACATGAACCAGTCCCGGCTAAGAGTTGTTATCCAAGTTCTGTCAACAAGGATTTACAGTCTGGCTGGCATCCCAAAGTCCATAACCATGCTACATCGCTTTCTTATCCATTAATTTCCCAGTATTAAACAGAAGCTTCTGACATAGATGCTATAAGGATAATTAATCTCGGTTGGCTACAAACTCAAATTAAATCATTATCTGACTCCCCACTAATGTTTTGGTGTAATGGTAACTCAAAGAGAATATGGTATACATAGTGATAAGGACAAAACGATGAAAACAAAGCATTTGCTATTTACAAGGAGTACTGTATAATGTAGGTACTGAGTTGATGTGCAAGGGTCATTGAGGGTTTGTTTACATACAGATAACTCAAATTATTTTTACCCTTTAAGAGACATTTCACCTTAGGGGACCCTTTCACTCTGTTACCTCAGAACATGTATTGAAGGACTGATTAGACCAGTTTCATCATGACCAAGATGGCAAATAAGTAAGTATATTCTGTTGATTTGTGCCTTGCCTCTTACTAAACAAACGACGGTTGTGGGAATTGACGTGCTAATTAGTTTGGGTACTGTCATTATATTAAACCATAAATTCTGTTGTCAGATCTGTCTGCCTGGATGAAATCACTTGGATGTTATTCTGTCTAGTTAGTCAAAATGTAGCAGAACAGACGCAGGCGATCCAGTTGTATGTGATATGTAGACTGGTTGATGGAAATTGTGCTGTAGAAAAGGGTTAATGATAAAATGTTGCTGAACACATACCTGGATGATACAGGCATAATATTTGTGTGAGACTGATCGAGGCGTAGAGCAAATTAAACTGCAAACCACCAAATTACGGCAAACCGCCAAATTACGGCAAACCTCCAAATTACCGCACAATCATTCAAACGAGGGTTTATAGCACAGTGTACTCTGAGACATTATTCAGAATGTCATTAAAATTTGAGTTACTTTGTGGTCAAGCCAACTCATACAATACAAATTTCTAAAATCATCCTATTCCATGTAATGGAAACCATTTTCCCATAACCATTTCTGAGCATGTTAAATACAGTACTTCAAATATTTTGTATCTCAGCAAAGTTAACATGCATTGCACTATCCAGTAACCATATAAACACTTATTCTACATATTTTATAAGTAGTTTCTTCTTTATAGCAATGAAAACTGACAAATAATTTAAATGCTCATATGTTTAATGCAAAATTCAAAATGAAAGTCAAATGAAAGTCAAGACTTGACTTTAAATATTTTTATATTTTCTTTGGCATATACCATTTCCAGCATGAGGTTAACTAAATCTTTTGAATCTGATAGTGTGACTCTTAGGTGACAAATGACCTCCTGAACTTTGACTGCAAGCAAGTTTATTTATATAGCACAATTCATACATAGTGCTTTACAAAGAAAGAAAATACAAAAATACAATAGAATACAAAATACTAGAATAAAATCATCAAATAGGCATAAAAACATCAAATAGGCAAATACTCTGAGGTAACAGAGTGAAAGGGGAAATGTCTCTTAAAGGGTGACTGGTTAAATGAAGCACTGTACCTGTGTCTGCTCTTACCGTCTGAACCTCAGGACAGTCTACGTGTGGTACAGCTGAATGTATGTATCCTTCATCCTCTCCAACATATCTCTCTTCTCTATCACCCATCTCTCCTTTTCCTTTTTAATTTCATCCACTATTCTTTCTTCTCACTCGCCTGTTAGCACCAACCTTTCCTTTTCCATGTCAATCTTTTCAATCTCTCATCCGTCCTTGTCTTTTTCATTCTCTATCCAGAGCCTCTATCTCTCTCTCCTTTCTCAGCTTAATTATCAACTCCTCTGCTGCTTGTTGGCAAGCCGTGGCCTTGGCCCATCTCCCTTTTCTTCCATCCAGGCTGCTAGGGTCTTATTCTTCTCCTGGTATACTTTGGCCAAAGCTGTCTCTAAAACATTTCTTATACATTTCCACCCAATCCTCTCTCTGACCTTCTCTTTCTCCACCATTGCATTCTCAACTAACAGTCTCATGATTTCCACTGTCACCTTCTCTACCTTTGTCAAGGGCACAATGTTTCTCTCTTCAACTATCTTGTCCAGCAACATTTGTCTGTCTGCTGCTGTGTTCTCTATCTATTTCTCCAACACAACTCTTACCATTTCATTCACAGTTAACAGTCTTGTGTTTTCAACTGTCAGCTTTCCTATTTTGCCCAAATGCAATTGTTCTGAATCTTCAGCTTTGCATTCTTGATTTCTATCTTTTCTTTGTCAGCCTTTATCAGAGCTTTCTCTCTGTTTCTTCAACATGTTTATCTCCCTTTCATTCTCAGCTAACATCTTTGTGCACTTCACTGTCACCTTGTCTGGGCAAAGTTCAATATGTTCTGCACCTTCAGCATAACATCTCTCATAGCATGTCTGTCTGAAACTTCATTTTCTGTTTTTTGAACTCTCCTTTCTAGTTTCCATTGGTTGCTTGGTACATCGATTTGCCTTAGTCTTTTTTACTTGTTACTCATTTTCTTAGAAGATCATTAGTTCACATATTAGTTTCTTATCTGTTGAGTAAATTTACTCTTTTACCTCATCTATGTAATTTCTAACCAATTATAGAAAGGTTAATACGTGTAATTAGTGAAGAAGTATGCTAGTGAATGGGTGTAGTGGTTTTTCTCCTTTGGTTCATTTACCTGTTATCTAGCCAAATTATTGACTCATAATAAGATTGTAATTCTGGCTTGAATTCTGTATTCAAGAATATTGTTTAAGAATACAGGGCCATTGGAGGCTGATGGAAATGTTTCCCCATTATGTTACGATACAGCCTTATTCCCTGAGATGTTTCTACAACTTTATTGGAGTCCACCTGTGGTAAATTAAATTGATTGGACATGATTTGGAAAGGCACACACCTGTCAATATAAGGTCCTACAGTTGAAGTGCATGTCACAGAAAAAAACAAGCCATGATGTAAAGCCCCGAGACAGGAATGTGTCGATGCACACATCTGAGGACGGGCACCAAAACATATGCAGCATTGACGATCTGCCTAAAATGGAAGTTTGGAACCACTAACAGTCTTCCTAGAGCTGGCTGCCTGGCCAAACTAAGCAATTGGAGGAGAGGGGCCTTGGTCAGGGAGGTGACCAAGAAACAGATGCTTACTTTGACAGAACTCCAGAGTTCCTGTGTGGAGATGGGAGAACCTTTCAGAAGGAAAACCATCTCTGGAGCACTTCAGCAATCAGTCCTTGATGGTAGGATGACCAGATGGAAGCCACTCCTAAGTAAAAGGCTCATGTCAGCCTGCTGAGCCTCCTTGGCAAACTCCAAGCGGGCTGTCATGTCCCCTGTTCTGTGTATTGGCTTCCATCTGGCCACTCTACCTTAAAGGCCTGATTAGCAGAGTGCTGCAGAGATGTTTGTCCTTCTGGAAGGTTCTCCCATCTCCACACAGGAACTCTGGAGCTCTGCCAAGGCCCTGAGCTCAATTCCGAGTGTAATAGAAAACGGTCTGAATACCTCTGTATATGTGATATTTCTGGGTTTTTTTAGATTTGCAAAAAGAAATCGAATCTGGGTTATTGTGTGTAGACTGATGAGGGAAAAAAACAACGCAATCCATTTCAGAATCAGGCTGGAACATAACAAAATGTGGAAATAGTGAAGGGTTCTGAATACTTTCCTAATACACTGTATTGGACTGTACCTCAGCTCAAGACTGTGCACCTCGGGGGATCAGTTTACTCAATGACACCCATTTGTTACAGTTGCTCCGCGTGGCGCTGTGTGCTCTCTCCCTCTCTGGCGCTCCACCTCGCCGGCGTACTAACATGCCGACTGGAGACGATGGCAAACGCACCCCTCACACACACACACACACACACACACATACACATACACATACACACACACCTGTGTCTTGTTAGTCATTATGTTGTCTATTTGAGTTCCTAGTTTTCACCCCCCACGGGTTATTGTGCCTGTTTGTTTGACCATGTGGTGCTGTGGTCTTGCCAGTGTCATTAAAAGAAGACAAACAGTTGATTCTCCATTTTGTACGTACTCACTTCTCTCTCACCTCATACCATTGTATACTGTGAAGTGTTTAAAAAAATATTATTAGCTTAGCTCTTACTATACTTTTGACTTCTCCCAATACAGGTTCTTAAATGATTGTCTAACAAAGAGAAGCCAAATCCTTATCAAGAATCTTTACACATGTAGATAAGCTATAGGAACAATCAAGAGGTATTTAGACAATGATATTAGCCTGGTATTTATTAATTATTTCTTTAATCTTTTAATTATTTTCTATATTTGTATAGGTATTATATGTTTTTTATGATGTTAATGACTCAGGTGAAACTTTTTGAAATTATAAATCTAGAAACCTTTGAATAATGAATGCATTATAGATGTATTTCTTTCTTTTCATTTCACTGATGGGAATGGCCAACATGCTACATTTTCAAATAATCTGATTGCGTCCACAAGAATGCTGAAATTTGTGTAGAAGTGGGTCTTGAATCTCATAGACCTCTTTAAAAGGAGACAAGAGAGGATGGAGAAGAGGACGTAGGAGTGGAGCAAATCCTAATGAGATAAGAACTTCGGCTAAAATGGTTGGTAAAAGGGTTATGATAACTGATAAAAGTCAAAAACAGAAATTGCTTGAAATCTCTTCACGGAAGTGTGTGAGCATCAAATGCTTTTTCTTTCAAATTGAGGCATTTTTCCACTACGAATTAAATATACCACAAAATAGATGTCTTGGTACAACTGGCTAGTTAGATGCAATGAGTGTTAATTTAATGTAAACACATGCATCCTTTGTGTTGACATGTCCTTGAAAATGAAACAACTTAACAAATGCTCCAATGAAATGTAATGAGGCATGATTCTGAGAAAAGGTAGGTAAAAGGTCCAGTATTATTTGTCTTGCTCTCAGCCTCTTACATTTAATTACTATGGAAATACATTTCCAACCCAAAAGTGCACACTGAGATGAGTGCTTAGCAACAAACAACAAAACATTGGATGAGCATAAATCCCTCTGATTTTATTTGGTTACTCATAGTCTATACTCAGAAAAGCAAAGTGAAAATGAAGAACACATATGGCCTTTTATAAATCCATGTGATGGTTATATGTTTTTATGAGCTGTGTAATAACAGTTAATGATTCTCATACGCATGTGTGTATTACCATAGTTGTCTTGTAAGTAGATCACACCCACCGTATGAAAGGTAAACTTTTTGTTACCAGAATTATTACAGTTGAAATTGTGAAATACGAGAGATGTTATAGATGGGTTCTCCTCTTGAATATTATTGTTGGAGCATGACCTAAATGATGGCAGCAGCTTATGCATCAATATTCATTATATCTGGTCAGTCTGCTATTTTGGCATCAGGTTCACATGGTCCACAGTTGTTTAGAGTCCTATAAATATCTTCATCTCTTGACATTTAAGCCACATATTATTTTATGAACAGTGGACAACTAGATTGATCTGACCTTTGCACTTGATGAAATTAATTAGATGCATACCGGAATAAATATTGTGAATACTCTCGGCTAAATTAAAGAAAGATCTTAGTTTACATGCACAAGGAAGTTTTGAAATAATAATAATGTAACATTGTAGATGTGTGTGATTAGATATTATATTAAATTCTATATCAAAATGGCAATGTCTTAGTGATCTATAATGGTCACGCAGTGCACTCAGCTGGATTGATAGCAATCTGTGTTCACTAGGCGAAATCAAATGAATCATGATGGTGGTAGCGGTACACAAATGTAGGCCTAGTGATATTCAAATACAAATGAATAAGATCTCTACTGTCCATGCCACGACACAGAGGAGAAAGTTGTCCTGGTACAGGAGAATTGGATGGGATGTGGTATCATTAAACTAAACGTGAATTGTTGCTCAAGTGTAGCAGTACGCTATAAGGTCTAGTTTGCCCGGAAACGTTCAAGACGAGGTATTTGTTTCCCACCCAACATAGTTTTATGTTACACATACCGGATGTTCTTTGGGAAACGTGAGTGAGTCGTACATTTTAAACCGCTGTTTTGAGTGTAAGTATAGCTTACGGTATGTAATTTGGGTTTTTCTGTATGAATAATAAATTACAAGACGCTTGCATGAAATGGGCGTGCTACCTTAAAAGGGATAACACGAAAGCTTGGCTATCGTTGAAGCTAGCTTTCATTAATGTTAGCGCCTTAACCTGCTAACCAGGCTAGCCGGAACTGAAACAATAGGCAGTGAAAACTAATTAATTGGTTGGTGTAAGTCACAGTACGAATCTGTTTGAGTAAAAAGTCACACAATGTTCCCCCAAAACCTAGTCGTTTTCAAACCTCACGGGGTATGACGCTTACGCTAAAAAAATATATCTGAAATTCTGATCTTGAACCGCGTATTTTTTTAAATCCTTTATGCTGGAGTACACTGTCTGTGCAGTCAGTCAAAACAACAATTGCGTCAAATACTTAATTATGTAGTTCAAATTAATAGGGCAAACTCAGTAGTACATAGGTATGTACAGTTTGCGAACGAATGTTTGTTTTTGATCGATTCGTTGTAATCAGTAAAGATTAACGACTGATTTTTTACTGAATTATTCAACTGTATCGTTCATTCCAATGGCCGGCAGCAAAGTTCTGCCGGCCATTGGGTTAATGGCTGGATTAATACTCCGGCTCAGTGCTCTGTCCGACGTATACCGAGGAAAAAAAAAGATTTATAAGAAGGCCGCGTTCATGAAGAAAAACGTTTTTTAGGACAGATAATTCGACACAGGATATAATAATTAATCCCATGTATTGTTTATTAAATGATAGACATCTCTTTATAGAACCCACACACAGAGCCCCTGTTTACATTAAGAGTGATTCTTTCAATTTAATCGTTTGTTGGAAAAATAACCAATGAATTGATCGCTGGTATGGGGTCTGGCGTGCTGTGGGCGTTCCTGACGCAAATAACAGAAATGACGCAAAGCTTCAAATCCGTAGAAAAAGTTGAACTTAGTAGTCATCACTACTGTCAATTGGTGCCTAATTTTCAAATGTTGCAGCACCAATGATGTACTGTTTTGCAGCGGTGATCCAATATTTTGGTCATTCTACTAATGCTGCCAATGTGCTCACTGTTGAGAAGTGCTAGTGTAGAGCCCTGCTCTGAGCTGGAGGATGGCATTTAACACTGATGTTGTAGAGCTCAGCCATTTGATTGGATGAAACAGTCTTTTAAATTATTAATAAAATTGTATGAGTTGTTCTGGAGTCCATTTGAACTTCAGCAAAAACTCTATATGTTTGAATACTATCGATCTGTGTCTATCATGACAGTCTATAATCAACAAACTACATTAACTAATATTGACTTAGACGTCTTTGTAATGCTGCTGCAGATTTATCTATTTTTCTCTGCGAATGTAAAACAAATCGACTTTGGTCGAAGCACTGAGCTGAAGGGCTGCTTACCAGTGTTACTTTTGTAGAAGTCCGCTGCTTACCATTGGAATAGCTAGCTGATTAGGTCAGCCTTTATTCAATTGAATCATTTCAAACTTGCTTTATATAGCCACATTATTCAATAAATATTTGAGCATAACTTATTTTATTTTTAAAATGCACAGGACAAAAAATATTCATAAAGCACCTGTTTGTGGCTCTCACCTTCTTGAATGACCTATATGCTGTATTTGTACAAACAACCTAAGCTAAACCAACTAAGTTAAAAGCATGCAGGTGTAGTTACTATTAGCAAACCTTTGTGAATGGCTACCAATCAAATTATCTGAAATTGATTAAACTTTATCAATACTAGAATCGGTCACAGATCTGTTTTTTCATGATGTTACTCACCTGTCACAGTCATTGAGAGAAGACAGGAAAGAGACACTTTGGCAGCATCCACTTTGTTGGAATAAATCAATAGAAAAAACACCTACAATTGCAGGAGGTAGATGTTCTAATTAGGTTGGATGTGAGGTAGGTGGATCAAAGATGTGGTCTAATTAGGTTGGATGTGATGTAGGTGGATCATAGATGTGGTGGTCTAATTAGGTTGGATGTGATGTAGGTGGATCATAGATGTGGTGGTCTAATTAGGTTGGATGTGATGTACAGTTGTGCTCAAAAGTTTACATACCTTTGGAGAATTGGTAACCATTGGTAAAGAAAACATGAGTGAGCAGGCAAAACATGTCTTTTATTTCTTATGGGATTCACATTCAACTGTAGGTCATAACAGAATGGCACAATCATAAAACAAACATGGCAACAAAGAAAATTTTGTAATAGTTGTCTATGAGGCCCCAAATTCTTGCAGGTGGTATTGCTGCCCATTCGTCTTGGCAAAATGCCTCCAGGTCATGTAAAGTCTTTGGTCGCCTTGCATGAACCGCACGTTTGAGATCTTAATATCTCGATATTGCATAAGATCTCGATAATATTAAGGTCAGGAGACTGTGATGGCCACTCCAGAACCTTCACCTTTTTCTGCTGTAACCACTGGAGGATCAACTTGGCCTTGTGCTTAGGGTCATTGTCGTGCTGGAAAGTCTAAGAGCATCCCATGCGCAGCTTTCGTGCAGAAGAATGCCAATTGTCTGCCAGTATTTTCTGTTAACATACTGCATTCATCTTGCCATCAATTTTCACAAGATTCCCGTGTGACTTTAGAGCTCACACACCCCCAAAACATCAGTGAGCCACCACCATGCTTCACAGTGGGGATGGTATTCTGTTCACTATAGGCCTTGTTGACCCCTCTCCAAACATAGCGCTTATGGTTGTGCCCATAAAGCTCTATTTTGGTCTGGTCACTCCGAATTACAGTGTGCCAGAGAGTGTGAGGCGTGTCAAGGTGTTGTTGGGCATACTGTAACCGGGCTTTTTTGTGGCATTGGCGCAGTAAAGGCTTCTTTCTGGCAAATCGACCATTGTGCTCATTTTGTTCAAGTATCGTCATATTGTGCTCTTTGAAACAACCACACTGTCTTTTTCCAGAGCAACCTGTATTTCTCCTGAGGTTACCTGTGGGTTTTTCTTTGTATCCTGAACAATTATTCTGGCAGTTTTGGATGAAATCTTTCTTGGTCTATGTGACCTTGGCTTGGTATCAAGAGATCTCTGAATTTTCCACTTCTGGAAAAGTGATTGAACTGTACTTTCTGGCATTTGCAAGGCTTTGGATATCTTTTTATATCCTTTTCCATCTTTTTAAAGTTCCATTACCTTGTTACGCAGATCTTTTGACAGTTCTTTTCTGCTCCCCATGGCTCAGTATCTAGCCTGCTCAATGCATCCACATGAGAGCTAACAAACTCATTGACTATTTATACAGACACTAATTGCAATTTAAAAAGCCACAGGTGTGGGAAATTCACCTTTAATTGCTATTTTCACCTGTGTGTTTCACCTTGTGTGTCTGTAATAAGGCCAAACATTCAGGGGTATGTAAACTTTTGATCAGGGCCATTCGGGTGATTTCTGTTATCATTATGATTTAAAAAGGAGCCAAACAACTGTGATAATGAATGCCTTCATATGATCACTATCCTTCAAGAAAAGTTTTTTTTGCATGATCAGTCATATTGTCAAAATCAATGCCAAATTTTCACAATTTCTGTTAGGGTATGTAAACCTATGAGCACAACTGTAGATGGATCATAAATGTGGTCTAATTAGGTTGGATGTGATGTAGGTGGATCATAGATGTGGTCTAATTAGGTTGGATGTGATGTAGGTGGATCATAGATGTGGTCTAATTAGGTTGGATGTGATGTAGGTGGATCAAAGCGGAGGGTTCAAGTGAAGTGGCAATGTGCGAGGGAGCGAGAAACGTTTTATTGACAAAAGTAGCCTAAACTCCCAGTGATGCCTCTCTCATCGAGCTCAAGCCTAGGCCACCTGCTGATTAGGGATTACATATTGTTTTGATTGTTCAGGTATACCATCAGAAATAGGTTTGGGAGTTTAGACTATGAACAATTTACTTTGCTTTGAACAACAATTGCATGTGGTAATTTTTAGGGCAGAAATATTGTGGGAGCCCCCTGCATGCATGGTCGAATCACTTAGACATTAGTGGTCTGAAAAGCACAAATAAAGGTTCAAATAAGGGTAGATTTGTTTTTATGGAGACCTTAAAATGTATCTTCTGATGTGGTGTAATCATTAATTTTGAATAAATACATTTTAAACTGGGAAAACCAAACAGAGTTTTGCAAATTGTTCTATAGATTTTTACAGAAACCTAACAGATTTTATGGAGCCTGCCTTAAACTTATTTATTGCTTCTAATACTTAGTGGAATACTTTTTCTTGTACATGAAGTACTAGAGAAAGGTTGCAGAGTGGTAGAGAATGTGGAGAGTAGCTTTTTAAGTAGCTCAGTAGTGTACATTAGCCATTAACTAACCTTGACCTGTAAATAGTTTCCAATTGAGGTTGCTATTCGGATGGTTTTAAGCGTAGCAGAAGCCACACATTTCAACAGCACAATATCTGATAATATTTGATAACAATATCACGACAGACATTTGTTGTTATTCAACCAATAACAGCTAATATTATGAAGTAACTTTCCTTCCCCTTCCAGATAGTTGACTGAAGATGACAGACCGCTACAACATTCACAGCCAGTTGGAGCATCTTCAATCAAAATACATTGGAACTGGCCATGCTGACACTAGCAAGTGGGAGTGGTTGGTTAACCAACACCGGGATTCCTACTGTTCATATATGGGTCACTTTGACCTGCTGAATTACTTCTCTGTTGCTGAGAATGAGAGCAAAGCCCGCGTGCGCTTCAATCTGATGGAAAAGATGCTGCAGCCCTGTGGCCCACCTTCGGACAAACCTGACGATGCCTAAGGACTTAACCTAAGCTGGCAAGATGAGAAATATTTTGTTTCTGCGATTTTGCTATCCACCATGTTCGTAAAAGCCATGTCGGAGACTTGAGGTTCACGAAACTGAAGGCTCGTCGATGAACGATGCATACATTTCTTTTCATCCCCTCCCCACACACATTTTATATTGTTTAATATTTGCACAGATAAAATAAACATTGAAAATAAGTCAGATGTTCTTGTTTCTTATTTTCCCTTGTCGTCATAAGATATTATGTTTTTTTAAATTGACTGCCTGCTAAATATCATCTGACTAGTTGCTCTTTATAATCAGGAGACATGATGAGTAATCATTAAAAAAAAGTGTATGCAGTGCCTTCGTAAAGTGTTTACACTCATTCATCTTCATATTTTGATTTGTAGACTTAATTTATAAATGAAAGTAGTAAAATTGCTATCAATCTACACACAATACCCCAAATTGACAGTGAAAACAATTTTTTTTATATATTTTTGCTAACTTGAACTAACAGATCTTTTTTACCTAACTATTTAGACCATTTGCCATGATACTCCAAACTGAACTCAGGTGCATCCTGTGTCATTTGATTGTATGTGAACTGTCTAGAAGTTGATTGGAGTCAACCTGTAGCAGTTGAAATTGATTGGACATGATAGAATGGCACACACCTGTATAAGTTCACAGAGCATGTCAGCAAAAACCAAACTATGAATTCCAAGGAACTCTGTGTCCGAGGCATAGATATTTGGAAGGTTATAACCAAGAGCTTTCTGGCTTTGGCCGTACTAAGTAACCAGGCTTTGGGCAGGGAAGTCACCAAGAGCCAAATCGCAATTTTAACAAAGCTTCAGGAATTTATATGCAGAGATGGAAGAATCTGGCTGAAAGACAATCATCTCTTCGGCATTCCATCGATCAGGCCTTTATGGAAGCTACTCCTGAGTAAAAGGAAAATTTCATGCTGCCTGGAGGATTCTGAGAGCATGAGTAAAAAGATTCTCTGGTCTGATGAGATCACAATTGATTAGGCCTAAATGACAATTGCTATGTCTGGCAAAAACAAGGTACCACTCATCATTAAATTAAGCCTATAATAAAAACCGAAAATGTGGACAAAGTGAAGTAGTCTGAATTCTTTCCGAACACTGTATACACATCCCTGACTAATTCTCATATAACTGAATTAATAATAATACACTGAAATGTCATCTTTATTTTAGAACATGAAACTCAAAATCAATTTTTGTAAAGTGACATTAGTTTAATGTTGAGAAATATTTGTCAGAAAATATAAAATATTGAAAAGAATGTACCAAAATATTTTTGTCACTATGCAAAGCTGGTATATACTTTCCCAAAATACTTGAAGCTGTTATAGCAGCGAGCATTTTTTTTACTGAATATGGGCGGTGGGTTAAATACATATGCTGTCAACATATTTAAAGGGTATGCACTGCAAAATTTTCACTTTTACTGAACAGAGTCTACAATTGAACTAAGGCAGTATCACCAAAGTATGAAAAATCTATCAAAATCATTGCTATTCAATCACATGACGCTTGGTTTTGATTTTGCTTGGAAGGCCTGATGTCACTTCATTGTCTCATTTTAATACATCCAATGACTGGCTTAATTTAAGTGTACAGCCCAGTGCCTGTCATTCCACAATTCAGCAAGCGTTTGATCAAATAGTTAGATTGTCGAAATATGTATTTTTACAATTTAGGATCATTGTTTATTGAACTCAAATGAAACTAAAATGGCTGGGCATACGCTTTGTCTCTTATTTTTCTTACAAATATTTTGCAACAATAAGAACAATGGCACCTTACAATAACTCATTTTGAGCTTCAGTGTTAAAAAAAAAAAGTCAAACATTTATGCAGATTTTGGGGCATGCGCATGCTTTAATGGACAAGAGAAAGTGGAGAAACAACATGGTATGCATTAGTTCGTTTCCATTCTCTGATACTCATCATGGCATGACCCGCATTTGCAAATTAGACTCAGTCCCTCGCAACCACTGTCTTCTCTCCTCAGCTTCATTCAGTTACACAGATAACCGCTCACGCCTACTCCCATTACACCAGCATCCTCAATAAGCCCACATATCGCCATTGGGCACATGGCTGGGGCACAGCCACACAAATTAATGGCAGTCAATGCGGCATCTATTTTGTATGCTTGTAGTGTGCTTTCTGCTCTCCAAATTTGAGGTAAACATGGCTTTATATGGCCCAGAGATGTGCGGTCCTGATCGCGCACAAGCTTTTAGGAGTTGGGCTTCAGCAGTCTATAGTCCTACATGGGTCCATTATTTGTTGTGATTTTGGTCACAATGTACTGTAGAGATCGCCTTGTCTATGCATGGACATTAGATTTAATCTTTTGTCCATTGAACAATGGTTCTGGTTGAAACGATGCACCTCATTATGTTGTCCACCCACACACTACACGTGACCACTCACTCGCCCACACAAAACAATTTGACAGGCTTTTCTGCCCTGACAGAAGTAGAAGGAAATGTCATTAGTTGACAACAAGACCGGTTTGTTACATAAGCGCATTTATTGCCAACACAGCAGTTTACACTGACAAGTGGAAACCATTTTATTCAAACAGACAGGAGGAAGGGAGGGCAGTCTGAAATAATGGAAACGCTTCTCCTGAGAAATGTTTTTTTGGTGGGCGAAGTTGTTTAGGTTTTACAGTAAGAGTTGGTCTTAGATACTGGCAAGTCTGACAATGGGATGCTGGTCAGAAAAGTCTGCTAACACTCTCCCACGTTATCGCCTGACACCCCCAGCTGGCCCGGAAGACAGGACAAGTATGGTTGTGCAGTGAATGCAGAGACAGACTCAGTCCTGGTGCCTCCACTGCTGGGGGAAATCTCCAGTGGAGTGTGAGCGCCCGTTGGCAGGGACATTACCTAGCCAGGGCAAGTCCTCACCAGCTGTCCCCACGGTATGAATCACGGATACGGTATTTCTGCTTGGTCAGGGCTCCGGTATGATTTCCTCCCCCACTGCGCCCCCATGCCCGAAGGCCATATTTTGTTATTGTCAATGTTTTCCATGTTCCAAATCTTGGAAAGATGTAGGCATTATATCAAAGGAAATAGTCGGAGCAAGATCATAAGGTTTTACTGCAAACAACTCCCATCATAATTGTAACCTGGAACTTATTAATCATACATGACAGTTTACAAAAACCTGTATTCTAAGCAACTTACTATAGAGTGGGTGGCCCTAATGGAAACCCATAACCCTGTCATTGCAGTTGTAATGTGCTACCGACTAACCAACATATGACAGGATCACACTATATTAAAATAGCCAATCAGATATAATTTTTACCTCTAGCATGAACAGGGAAAGGGTAAAGATGGCTAGGGTTTCACATTCACTTCTATTATGATGTTAAACAGAATAACATATCACATTATTTTGCTCGTAAAAGAAAAGGATAACACCACCCATTATTCTGCCATTAACACGTCCAAATTCCTGTTTTCCATGAATTACAAGAACAATTTCATCAACTCCAGACTGCATTGTACTGTTTGTTTCGTGTAGCTGTTGTTTGGGAGATGTGGAGTCATTAACAGTATCCCTCGGGCACTCATCCAATTGTTAAAAGCCTCCGCTAGAGAGTATCCATTGACCTCAGTATAACTGAGCTCTTTCTAATTTTTCTGCAGTATCATCTTGTTGTTCATCTTGTTTCACACTTTCAGGCACCTATATAATGATAGAGGCATGTTGATCTGGAGTTCATTTACTCCGTAATGATGAATTTGCACCTTGTCCTTTCTATATTTGTTACGCATAATGGTGTCAGATATGAAAACAAATATTAAACAAAAAAGAAAATGAACAAATTTTACTAGTTTGTTCATTTTCTGTAAAGTACTTGAATACAAACTTAATTTCGGTTATTCAAATATTTGACTAATCTTGCCCTTCCTTAGTATGTATATGAGTGTTGATTTTAACTAAGTCCACTTGCCCATTAGCAGCTAGCCCACATGAACAGCTGTAGAGATTGGTAAGGTAGAGCTGTGAGGTAATTTCTTAGTTGATCCTAAATCCTTCCTTCTACATATGTTACATATATTTTTTTGGTGAGGGTGGTGGAAAACCCTTTTTCAGGCACCAATCCAGAATCTCCCATAATTGTTTTAAGACTGCCTCACTTCAGCCAGTTTACATCATGAAAAAGCAGTAAGTTGAGTAGTCCATCCATTTAAAGCTCCTGCCAAACGTACCCATATTATCATTACTCCTCCAAGGCCACTGATTTAATCATCCATCCACGATAGCTAAAATAATGTGCAACTGGGCCTGCAATGAGATGATGGACGAGAACTATTTCCATATCTATTAATCAAATACACGTTCTTTAACATTAAAAATGAGCCATGCTGTTTGCACATATAATCCACTCTGTAGATCCATAGGGCACAAGACCAGGTCCACTACTCATAAACATAATTAGCCTATTATTAATAAGAGTAATTGTATATCCTCCTTCCATTTATGAGTGGCGTACCTGGTGTCACGCATGGGTCATTCCTAAAGCGGGGAAAATGCATAGAAAAAGAGTGAATGGAACAGGAATACAAGTTCCTTTTTACTTCCTTGCAACAAGACAAGCGCAGGCAGTTCTTTCTGGATCTCTGTCTGTTCTCTCTTCCAGGTTACTAAGAGGTGTCTTGCGAGGTCAACTCTCCAAATCTCTTCACGCCTCCTTGGAGATCTGGGAACTAATATTTAAAAAATTGTTGTAAAGAAGCAATGACTCCCATTACTAAAATGTTTATTGGACTTTATATCTCTTTTTAATTTTTTTAAACTTCTCACAAACACGTCTGTTGATGGCGTGGTGTTATTGTTGCCAATTTTTTCAACATCATTTACATATCTTTCATATAGCTCTTAATTTTCCAAGGTCAAATTACTTCACGATGCTGTTGAAAAACGTATAACAACAAGCTGGGCAATTCCGGCATAAACATTGTTATTGCAGGTTTAAGTGAATCTTAGACTGGGGAAACGAATGAACACTGATTCCCTCAACTCTTTCAGAGACACGTTCATTATACACAGGACGCCAACACCCCTGGAGACAGTGGGCAGGCTGGTATGGCTGCACTATTAACGTTTCGTGTTCTTTTGCTGCGCTCTGTGCCCTTTGCGAAATGCACTCAACGTGTTTTTTGTTTTTGTCCATCATGGCTGTAAACAGGAAGTTGCAAGGCAGTATGGTGATGCAATGTGATATTGCTGAGCCATTGAAACCAACGTGACAAATGCCAAACACTGATCGCCTCTCCTACACATTAACTTATTGCTGTAATGTAATGTATAATGTTAAATAACACATTTATATGGGCACTGTGCAGAATTTTGCCTCATTTACAAGACTGAAATGACAGAAAACAATAACACAATTTTCTCTTCCTCCTCTTTCCTTACCAAACTAGACTGGAATAGTATTAGTTAGTCCAGGGTGGTTCAGGTAGGGGGAATAGTATTAGCTAGTCCAAGGTGGTTCAGGGAGCGGGAATAGTATTAGTTAGCCCAGGGTGGTTTAGGGAGGGGGAATAGTATTAGCTAGCCCAGGGTGGTTTAGGGGAGGGGGATTAGTATTAGCTAGTCCAGGGTGGTTTAGGGTAGGGGGAATAGTATTAGCTAGTCCAGGGTGGTTTAGGGAGGGGGAATAGTATTAGTTAGTCCAGGGTGGTTTAGGGTAGGGGGAATAGTATTAGCTAGTCCAGGGTGGTTTAGGGAGGGGTGCTAGTGCTGAAAGTGTCTAAAGCGTGTATGAGGAGACGTTAAGTCGATGCAAACTGATAGATGAGCCGGTGAGAAAATAGGGAGTATCTCAGGCACTCAGAAATAAACCTTAAGTTCAAATATTAACTGCAGATGTCTTCTAGTCATTTATGCTTATAGTTATATTAGTCATAAAAATCTTACATATGGCCCCTATAAGTGTCATTTAAACCATTGCTTAGACTTACAATAATGAGTGCATACATGTTTATTGTTTGTAGGAACCCAGTACCCTGGCATTGTAAGCAGCATGCTCTGCCAACCAAGCTACATGGGTCTAACAATTATACCAATGAGACACAGCCTGAGTACAGACCTCCTGCTCAGGTTTTTATTGACCCAATCAATGGCTTCACAGTTGACTGCACTGTGGACTCACAGTTGTCTTGACAAAATATTTTCACTGCACAGGTTTTAAATACAAATGCACTTCAACAACACGTGGACCCCGACCACTTGAAATCCATTATGCAAGATGTCAAACAATGGAAAGAACGATGGCAGAAGCAGTCAGAGAAAAGGTTTGAAAAGAAATCTACTTGAGTTTTCATGGCTTGGTCTCTCAATATACAAAACAATACAGCATCACATTGAGACAAACAGTATATGCATAATAATCAATATAAACCTCCTTGGATGTCCAAGTCAAGTGATACCAATTCAGTGACTATCGCATCACTTGCAGTCTATATGTAGATAATACTGAAGGTTTATGGCATCTTCCTCCTGAGGATTCAACATCGATGTTTCTTATAAATGGTCTATATACAGTACGTGATTAACAACAGAACAATAAAAGCAATATGGAGGGCATATAATGCACTTACTTACTATGCTTCCACGTGTATACACTCCAAAAGCCGTCAAAAGTATTCACAAATAAAGAGAAATATGCATGATAGATATAGAAGTGGCACTACATGTATGTAAATGAACATTATGTACATGACATAATTCCAAGATACATTACTCTCATATGTACAGCACTTACATAGCACTGTCAATCAAGATCAGGGTGGTAAAATAGTCCTGTTAAAACATCACAATGTAAAAATCCATTCTTGTAATTGGCAGTAAACTTGAATTTGATGTATGGTCTGATATAAATTGATCTAAAATAACAAAAAAAACAAAGGAGGAAATGTACATAAATACTGTGGTTCTCCCCCCACCTTTCCTCAGAAGAGAAATTAAAATAAATTCTGATGGGTGCCTTTCACCATATAAATACCAAAGAAATGCATCACAAAAGGCAATTTGGACATTTTATGACCAAGAACAACACATCTGATGGATTAATTTGGGACTGTAAAATGCTAACATTTACACATTCTTTCTACACAGACAATCCCTTATTAACAGTCCAAACAATCAAAAGGGCAGACCAACTGTCGAAACTTGCTCTACATTTGGAAAGTCACTGGACGGCTTGCAGACAATGGGGAGGTATAGCAACCACCAGTCAATAGGGCGCACTCTGTCCTGTCCTCATAAAGATAATACAGCTCCGCTTTCAACATCATAGTGCACTTAAAACCTTTCAGGAAGCTGTGAAACCTGGTCCCAGACCCAGCCTGGACTTCCTGACAAGCTATCCCCCAGGTGCTTTGGGTGGGCAAAACCACCACATCCGCGTTGACCCTCAATCACAGAGTACCTGAAATGGTCAAACCACACAAACACGTGGTCAAGGCTCCACCACCTCAGGCGGCTAGGGCAAGAAACAAATTAGGAATATCCTTTAGGGCCCTCATGAACTTCTATAGACCCACTAGAGAGCCCATTCACTGTGAGCATTGTGGGGCCTGCTGCCTGCTCTGTAGGACATCTATACATGCTGCAGAGAAAGGCCTCAAAGATCGTCATGGACCGCAGCCACTCGAGCCAAGGACACTTTGCATTGCTACCTCCTAGCAGACAGAGACGACAGTGGAGCATCACCAACAAAAACACTGGACTTTCCACCCCCGGACTGTTAAACTAATGGCCTATCTTCACTGCACCCTAAGGCCCTTTGCACACACTCCATCTCATCTAAACACAGACATACACACTCATCAATGCACACACACTGTTATTTTTATTTTAACTGTACAATTTTAATTGTACTTGCTTTAAATGAATGAAACTACTAATGTTATTTAAGGGGACTGTATTGTTTTAGGAGCCGGGACACAAGCGTCACTCCACCCGCATCGACATCTGCTACAATGTATGTGACTAGTAAAACATCGATATGCGCAATGGGAACTAACTCTTTCTACGTATTCCTTGGTTCTGTAGCTCAATTCATTTCCAAATGCCTTGTGATCAGCATTAGCAATCATCCACTTGAAAAGACCTGCACACCTTCTTTCCATCATCAATACTGTAAAAGGAACCACTCCATATTAAAACACACCTACCCATGCCAACACGTGATTACGTTATAAGTATTACTATATATTTTAACTGTTGCAGATTTTCTTCATAGCGTTGATGAGGAAGCTCACAAGCCTTTCATTGCACAAGTTACAAACCGATTTGATTGACCTACTTTTCACCCTTGGCTCGGAACAGCTAACCAACGACATCGGCAGAGTTGCAAAACCATTTCCCCTCCATCGGGACTTGGTCAAGACCAGTGAGGTCCATTATGGAAGCCAAAAGGCAGGTGGGGTAATTAAATTAGCACTTAGTTAGAAAGTGCAACGCTTTAGTACTTCAGTGTGTGCAAAGACGACGCTTGGGCAACAGCTCTCGGCCCGTTCACGTTCTCTGGTAGGCCCTGGGGGACCGTGTCCATGCTTAGGGGCATCCGGGCCCAGAGGAGAAGCCGGATGGTGAGGCCCGTATCAGGACACGGGTCAGTGGGGAGAGAGGGCCCTGATGCAGGGCTGGCAGCTCCACCAGCACCACCGCTGGAGAGATGGCGCCTCAGGGCCGATGGAACCTGTCGGAGGCACAGGGAAAGCAGATGCCGTTGATTCAGAACTGCAGCGTGCACAGAACGCGTACCAGCTTTAAATCGGACAGCAGTTTAATATCTTGTAATGTCCCATAATACAAAAATGTATAATTGCTGAGGACCAATAACCGAAGTTACCTGGTGAATTGCTTGCTCTCTTCGTGAACTTCCATCTCTTTGCTTTTGAATTCATTCAGTTCTTTACGGATCGCGGCCTAAGAAAGCAAAGTATTTCTTTACAACCTTCATTATTAAACTGTCACAATAGAAACGCTTCAGACAGGCAAACACACAGGTAACTGCTAGAAAATATACTAAAAGAGCTTTAATGCCCATCACAATACATCTCATCATTTGCAGTTTTGTCGATGGCGGTGGGAAATCCATTCTCTGGAAATCCCCTCAAGTGTTCAACTAGTCCTGAGGTTGTTCAGAAATGTTTCACTAAAGAACATCAGAAATGTTTCACTAAAGATCCATCCAAAAGTACCTCTACATTCTTTCCACGTCAGGGAGATATCTGCTTCGAGACAATGTGGCCAAAATAACAGGCAATTGAGCCAACCCAGCATTACCCAGTATATGGGATGTTAACTGCTTAATTACCTCAAGAACTAACACCCGTGGAAGCACCTGCTTACTGTGTACCCCCCCCCCCCATTTACACAAGAGCACCCGCTAAATGACTGAGCGGTTTTTGTGGGTGCCGTCCATGAGGAATAAAATGCTAACACTTTTTTTCTGTAAAGCCTTTCATAGAACCTTGAAAATTCCAAGTATTTAAAATCCCATTAGGAATTTCATGCGTTTTAGTTGAGTCTGCGAAACGTTACACAGTAAGACCCGGTTACCCACTTTGTCAGCCGGGGTGAGCCGGGTCCAGGGCTTGTCAGCGCGGCGGTCGTAGTCCTTGGCGTCTGTGCACTCCACGTACTCGTTGAAGCGCAGGATCCGCCGGGCCACAAGCTCCGCTACCGTGGGCCTCACACTCAGCTATACACAGAGAAAGAGACAGGAAATTGGAGTCACCAGTGATTGACGAGTGGGACCAGAAAACAGCTGGTGGATAGAAGATGATGTGGTTGTAGGGAAAGCTTAACTCCCTCCACAATGACATCCATGGAGCAGCGCTGAAATGGACAATTCTTAATATGGAGCCCAGTTGGCCTGACCCTTGCAGATCCCCTCTTCCACCACTGCCACAAGGAATTTCGAGGCATGCTGCTCCCAGAGTTGGAACCCACTACAGTACGCATAGTGCCAGGCAATGACCACCTTCAAAGTTCCCCCTAACCAACTGACAAGGGTCACAAATAAGTTCTAAATGGATTTGCTTCCTGTCATGTCAGTTCCAGTTGCGTCCAGCAGATGGATCCGTGTACTAAAAATATCCACTGGAGACCTAAAATCTAAAAATAGTGGCCTTGGCTCCATCTGTTCTCAGCTCATTATTTCTCCAGACTATAGGTCCAGAAGGTTCTGTGCATGCGCTTGGATTCAACACAAAGCTGCTGCTAGCACACCCTTTTCCAGTCCCAAGACCCTGCTGCAATTAAAGGCCATCTGTGTTTGGTGTAGTCTAGGGGAACTCTGACGGAGGACTTTGACGTGTTAAACGACCCGTCTGTTTTAACTTGTCGTAGTAGCCTACGCAAACATAAACAGGATCCAAACAAGCATATCAAACACCCAAGACGCAGACTTTCCCACTGTCAAACTCTGTCACTGGCTGCTAGGAGCGGTTTCACAGTGGTGTAACTCTGGCAAATGTCAATGTGTCCAGTCGTGTAATAGCTTACTTGGATAATAACTGGCAGACAACCAATCAAATGTGTGCTCCTTTTTAGTGACTCAGGCAACCATACGGCATGTATGAATACTGAACTACAGATACAGTGGCTAACGAGCTGTAAAAAACAGTACCTTTCGGGAGAGTCGCCTTTTAATCTCTTGTATGGCTTCCTGTTGATCAGCTTCGTTCGTCTCTGCAGTGATATTCAAAATCAGTTATGAGTAGAGGCATGTCATTACCCAACACATTGATTGTTTCTAAAGCTTTACAGTCAATTCCAGGCTATATGATGCCTATCCTGATTTGACTGTGTAACTGGGCTGCATCCACAGACGGCCGCCTGAGATGTGAACACACTTTCAGAACCATACATGGTCGAACTCTTTAAACCGGAGCCCAGAAGACCTGTGTTGCTTTCTTCGACCGGCATTTGTTGAGTGTGTGGTGTGCACTGAGACCGTCGGAGGCTGGGAGACCTGTGCTGACGGTGGTCCCACTGGAGGGCTACTCATTTGCGTTCAATAATGCAGCAGGGCAGCGACGTCTCTTTCTCTACAGCCACATTCATAATGACACAACAGCCAAGATCTCACAAATAATGCAGTGAAATCCCCTGCGAGATGACAACAGCAAAATGGCCCCCTCTTTCATTGCTTCCTGTTTAACAGACTGGAAGTCTCTACATGAGCACTGACCATGTTGGAGGATGTTTTAAGCCTGTAAATCAAATGTTATTCCTAAAGATTCTTCTGTGAAGCGTGCACCGATGCATTTCAGATTTAAGTACATCAAAGGAAGCTTCTAGTAGATTGGGAGAATGGTGTGGTAAATAAAACTACACTTTTTTTCAGCCTCTGACTAAAAACGAGTAAAACCTTTTTGGACACCTAAAGGGCTAAAGATGTTATCTTCTTCAAAATGTTGACAATACAAGCTCAGTCTGAATAATGCATTATGTCGATAACCTGCCTACCTCCACGCCAATACCATTAGTCAGAGAAGCACTGCTTTCCCAGACAGAATAACAAATGCTTTGCCTTGGATTCCAGAGGGCGGGCACGCACGCACACACGCACACAAAATGTTACTAGTTAAATAAAAACATTTGTTGTTTTATAGACCTTTTGGTGGTGGAAATGTTTGAATAGCACCAAGTTGTTACGATGCTGTGGTCTGACCATGGCCAGTATGGTCCAGTCTCTTGGATCACTCACGTTTCAGAATGTTCCTCTGCTCCAATTCCTCAGTGGTGGGTCTCTGACTAAGTCGTCTGTGAGGGACAAAAAGTAGAATGAAATCTCAATTACAAACAAATGCTGTTATGAGACACTTGGCTTCGTCACGTCATTACCATGTCCCCTCCTAGAATTCTATCCAACACTTTTATAGCTCAGGGAATTTGGTGGCATCAACAATCCAGTCATTTTAAAAGTCTTGAGACTTAAGTTATACCCAATTTGTGCCACTGCGAATAAATAATGACCATGCGCATGGGGTTCTGATTTCATTATTAATTAACCTGGCATGTCAGTTAAGAAGAAATTCTTCTTTACAATGCGACAGCCTGGCAAGAGGCAAAAAGGTGTCCTGTGAAGACAGGGGCTGGGATTAAAAGATGAAGACGAACAGAAAACGCAAGAAAACAAGAGCAGAAAAAAAAGCTTGAGCACACAACAACAAGTGAGAAAACGCAACAACAAGTGAGAAAACGCAACAATAAGTGAGACACAATTTGCTCGCAACACAACAAGGTAATAGCATGAGTCACAACATGGCAAGAACACAGTCAGGCACTGACAGCATGAAAGGCAAGTACAGTAAGACACCAGAAAGACAAAACAAGCAAATCAGGTGAAGCAGCTACAGATGTCATTAAGAAAAAGCTTGATGGTTTAGTTAATCAATTTGCCAATGGAGACAAAAGTGTGTAGATATTTCTGCAGTATGTTTCAGTTGCTAGCTGTGCTGAATTGAAAACAGGATTAGCTCAGGGAAGTGTTAGTTTTGGGGACCATCAACAGAGTGACTAGCATGATGGGTGCTGTACAATATTGGGAGGGTGAATTTTGCAGTCGGTAATTCAGATAGGACAGACTGAGGCCAGGGAGTATTTCATGGTTCAAGTATCAGTTAAAGCTTGTGTGTTGGCCAGTTTCCAGAAGAATACAGAGTATTGTGTCCTATCAGGAGCAATGGAAGCAAATCTGATTGTTGAAAGACAACATCTCTAGCCACTTCAGAGAACTCGTACCTGCTAATCTGTAAATCACTAGTCTTCATAAACATCGTCTTACTACCAAACGAAATTAACTTAGTTTCAAATATGTTTAGGTCATGGACAGAGACATTTGAAAATTGCACTCTTTAGGAGAGATAGTTATCAAACCAGGCCAAAAGATAGGTCAGAGACACCTATATTCCTTAGTTGACCCACAAGAACAGTTTTGGCCAGTAAGGTCTTGTTTACATTACTAGAGAGAATAAAACGCTAGACGGACTTGGTTTACATAATCATTGTCATAGCATTTGAATTCACGTCGGCATGTTCAAGACATACCATGCAGGATTTGGGCAGTCAGTCGCGGGGAAAACCGAGCAGTATGTGTGTGCACTGAACAGAAACTTCATACAGTTCCGACACAATTGTCTTCACACTTGTAAAACTCCCGAGGGGCTCGATCACAAATGTGGTGCTTGCTACTTTAGAAAGTGGGGTCTCGAACTATCGACATCAGCAAGTTATACACAACAAAATAATCTAGCACTGAGTCTTCGATACGTCTCACAAATAGTAGCGTAATTTAAACAAGCCCTGAGTCAGTAAAAATTGCAGCACAACAACAAGCTCTAAAAACATTACCAAGCAATTACCACACATTAAGAGAAGGCTTGGTTCTATCAGGCTTTTGTGCTGGTCCATGTCCGCGCCTCAAGGGGTGTATTCCGTACCTCACTAGCTTGGAGTGAATCTGCTGGCGGAGTTCCTGCCTCTCAGTCTCAGAAGTGCGAGGCAGGATGTTCTTCTCCTCCAGCTCTCTCTTGCTGGGCCGGTTGCCCAGTTTGATGGCCAGGGTGTCTCTACGGCGGATCTTACTCGCTAGAGAGCCTACAAATCCCATAATAACAACAATGTAAGTCTCCGTTTTTTCTGAGAAATTCCTAAAATGGGATGAGTCAGATGACAAGGGTTTTGTTCGGAAACTGTGACTAAAAAGGCCAGAAATAATTCAGATGTAAGCTTCTATACCCACAACAGATTACTTACTTGTGGTATACTCGTCATCCTCATCCTCTTCTTCGTCATCTCGGTAGAGGATTGGCCCATCCGAGTCGGAGTCGCTAACTGTGGATTGGTAGTCAGACTCCGTAGTGCTCTCTGGGATAACTGTAACCTCTGGGCTCTCCAGGTTTACACTGTTGAGCTTCTTCTCTCCTCTCCCATTGGTAGGCCTGGAATCACATCATTAAACCCAGATAAAGCATTCTACATGATTGATTTAGCTTGGAAATTGATTGATTTATCATGTCCATTCTAGTCCCTGTTGCATAAGTGAAAATGTCAATAAAGGCTTTTCCTCATAGACCTGGTATTAGACGACAATCCCCTTTTCCAATTGGTTTAAGGCCTATAATACGAAGACTATGACTTATCACTTACTCTAGCACTTTTACCAGCTCAGGAATTATTAGACATGAGAAAATACAGCACAATGTTTCAGTTTTCAGTTTCAAGACAATGACATGTAGAATGCATACTTGGGGGAGCTAGTGACCTAACAGAGGAGTAGTTCACATTTATGCACTTTGACCTTGTGTTGACCTTAAACTTCAACACATGATCAAATGCAATGTCCCTGAGAAATAATGCAGCTTCTCTGTGAGAATGAGTATAGCAGTTAAGCAAAACAATACAGTACAAATCTATCATAACAATACAATACAAATCGTACAAATCTACATTCCCACATAGCATCCCTTAGGAGCGCTGTTGACTCTGTTGTGCGGTCTTTTGTAGTCCTTTAATCAACCATATGTACTAAGAATTACGTTAACATCTAATATTGTAAAATAATTACATTCATTATCAAAATATCTCCACTGCTATTACGTACCAACTTAATGTGTCACTATGACGTTGGTCCTTAACGTTTTGCTATTATGTTGTGACGTTCTAGCTAATGCACGTAACATTAGGGTACACTGTGATTGTATCGCAACTATCAAAAACATCTTGTTTTGGTTATGACTATGGTTCAGGCAAACATTACAAAAACAGAAATTACCAAAATGAATAGACAAATTCCCCAACAAAAACTAAAAAACATTTGCCTCTTGATGAAATCAAATAATCAACCATCTGGGTGAATGTTAGTTTTGTTTCCACCCACACGGCCTGGTTGAAATGGTAAAAGCCCTGGTTATATTTTGATACTGAACGTAATCACATTTTACAAATTAGGAATTCTTAGAATTCTGGGTTGTTATGACGCACACAACTTCAAACCATTTCAAGCTGCACTTGAGAAAACACTAACAATGATGAAAAACCTTTACAATGAGAAGGTTAAATCGCCATGCCATGTCCTTCCATTAAATCCTGTAGAAACTTTCTAATCCATTTATACCTGCAATAAGAATTACATCAGTGGTTCCCAACTCCAGTCCTCAAGTACCCCCAACAGCACACATTTTTGTTGTAGCCCTGGACAAGCAAACCCAATTCAACTCAATGAGAGCCTGATAATTAGTTGACAAGTGGAATCAGCTGTGCTTGGCTGGGGCTACAATGAAAATGTGTACTGTTGGGGGTACTTGAGGACCGTAGTTGGGAACCACTGAATTACATCATGCATTAAAGTGATTTTGCCCCAATAACATCAGATTTCATTCCAAAGTTTCTTAAGTTTCATAAGGAGAAGCCAATAGCTTTTCTTCAGTTTTAAAGAGATGTTTACTGCCAACCTTTGTCAAATATATCTCAAAAACTTTAAAAAGCACCAAAGAAACCCTCTACATTTAATGTGCATGGTCCAATAGAACCCATTGGATGGTTCAAAAGGCAAAATACCATCCAAGTCATGTGTACCTAAACATGTGTACCTTTTTTATCCATGTGTTGGACCCAGGTCTGCTTCACTTCATAAACTCAGACGCAAAGTGCAAACTCAAAAGCCACTTGGTTTAGCAGGAGACAGCCATTACTAGTTCCCCTCCTCCATTCCTGCATGTACAGTAATGACTGAGTGTTTCCCACATAGCAGGACACTCATGAGAATAAAGGCCATGCATGATAGTGACTCCTAACCTTATCTGGTCAATGTCTTTTTCTGAAATGTAGAAACACTGGCCTTGCCTCGAGATTGATTTTCCTCAGGCATCTATCCAGCTGACCCCTTAAGTGTTTGGAGTACAGTAACTTGGGGAAATCAACAACAAAGCCTTAAGAAAAACACACTTCAAATAGAACTATTTGGTTGAAGTTCAATCAATCTGCATTCTAAGAATGTACTCTACTGTACGTTTGCCACCACAGATTTATGCAAGCTAGATATACTACAAAACGGGAGATAGCATTTAACAGTCACTTTTTCAAATCGTTGAAATGTTATGCATTAAAAACCAGAACATACCGTACATCCAAATCACACTTAAGTAACCACCTTCCGGGCCTCTTAAAAATAAACAGATTTGACAAATATCTACTTTGCCAAAACAATTTTTTTTGACTGTGCCTCAATGATGGCATCCTTCAACCCCTCAGCTTGTGTTCCATTGACCTCTTTACCACATCTATAAAGTATAAATGTTAAAACAAACTTCATTTAATCATAGGTTATGATGCAACCCGAATGCCAGAGGTGAAATGGGTTTGGGAAATGAGTAGTAAAGCGCTAAGCAGAAATATTTTCTGTGCTCCGTCCCGATCAAAAAACCCAGATGGGAATTTTCTGCACTAAAGACAAATAAAAGCATGCTGTAGTATAGATACATACCGGAGACCAATTTCTTGGACACTGTCTGCCTCCCCAGATTTTTGCCCACCATCATCTCCTCCATCTTCCAAAGTTTGCAGGGTGACCTCCATGGACCTCCGGCTCTGTGACTCTGTGAAGGAAGTGTCCTCGGTGGCATCATTGACCAGGGGAACCTTCACCCCATCAGCCTTAAGGCCAGCATCACCTGAGGTATTGTCTTTGTCCACCCCGGGCAAAGAGGAGTCATCCTGAGCGGCAGGCCTGCCCTCTGAGACAGAAGAAGGCTCCATTTTGGCCCCCGGGCTCCCATCTTCGGGACCGGGGGCCCGTCTCTCTCCAGGTAAACTGTCCGTCTCGGGCGAGGCCTTGGGGGCTCCAGAGATGCTGGGAGAGCAGGTTGCTGGTTGAAGGACTCGCTTAGTCTTCTCTGTCCCAGGTGTGTGGGCATCCTTGGAGGTCTTTGTGGTTTGCAATGTGGAGGTTGAAGACTGGCCAGTGGTCTTGGGTGAAACTCCAGTTTTTTTAGGCTGAGAGGATTTGGCTGAGAGGAAAATAAACTCCATTAGCTATATGTTAAACACAACGGCAAAACTGGCAGATGTCCGGTTGTATTGAATGCACTTTTGTGTGCACTGTCATTTTAAAATAACTTGCCTAGAGATTACAGAACAAAGATTACAGACAAAATCTGTCAGCTTTACATGTCTGGGACATGTCAATCAATTTAATCAATCACATTGATTTTATAAATCTCCAGGCTAAACCCCAGAGCAAAAAGACATCTGGAATAAGGAGCATTAGCACTGTCAATTGAGGCTATAATGTGAATTAGATAAATAATAAATAACAGTGGAAGATCATAGTAGCCAGCGGATCAGGTTGTGTTTTTCGATCATAAAGGGGCGTAGCTGGCAGGAGTAAGTGATGCGTTGGATGACTCACATGCCCGCTGGTTGTATACGAGCAGGTTTGGGGTCATAAAATATTTTTGGAATGAAAAGCGGGTTCGTTGCGGGCGTGTTAAATATTAATTGACATAGCTAGGCCTAACACTTCTACTTGTTACAATCTGTTACTTCTGAGAGAACTAGACAATAGTATGTCTCTCAGAGCAAGGTACATTTCTGCCAGCATGCGCATCTCTATCACTTAGCTTAAAGTGCTCTAAAAACAACGCTACTTCCTGCCCTCTAAATATCACTCACTTTATCTCAAGGCTACGTAGGCTACAGATACTTCAGTAGCTTCTTCTGAGATTTTTTTTAATGTGGTAAACTAAGCTAGTCCTGTGCATTTCTTGACACAGTTCACGCATCAGGAGAGAATAGTTTTGCTTGTCTGATAAGTAAGCCGATGGGGAAATGCATGCATGAACTGGATGTTACAGCAGCATTTTCTGTATTTGCAGGTTTGGGGTCGGGGGGGGGGACTTCAGAATTTCACAGTATCCATAGTTTGGCAGTGGTGGATGGTTTTTAGGGATTGTGGGCAGGCAAAAGCTGACCGGCGCATCCCTGGTAGGTGTGGTAGAGGGTGTGGCAGGGACATGTCAATGAGCTTGGCTAGCCCATTTCTGAGGATAACAACATATTATATAGTGCAGCATCTGGTATTTATTCATATATACTCACAGGAACACCAAGGTAAGCATGCCCATCACATGCAATTGGCACTGGGTAGCGGTATATGGCATACAACAAGTGCATGAGCACTGACACGCACGCACACACACGAAACCCAGAATTACACAAGCATGCAATGCTTGAATAAAATGCGTTGTCACTTTCACAGGGTAGTAGTTTCAGCAATTTATGACATTTGCTTGATTCTCTGTTTTTCATTTAGCGTTGAGAAAAAAAACTAAAGGACACTTCTCCCATTGACTTATGAAACCCCATGTTTTGAGTTTAATTTGCAAGCATGCCCCGAAGTCTCGCGATATTGTGCCTCTATTTAAAAACAGTGTGACAAGATCATCATGCACACAAGACAAAGTGAGAAACCACATGACTACTCAGAAACCCTGGAGGCAGGCAGGGGATTAGAGACGGGAGACATTGTGCACAGTGTCTCTTATTGTAACGCCCTCTAAAAATGCAGAAGAGTCTGTAAGCCATCATGGGTGTGTGCGCGCACGCA
>JACXGI010000781.1:85391-116791 GCA_016801175.1 Esox masquinongy | reverse complement strand
CTTAAATCTTTGCACTGGCTTCCAGTCAGTTACAGAATAGATTTCAAAGTGGTGGTTTTAGTTTATAAATCTCTGAATGGTTTAGGACCCGAATACATTTCTGATATGTTTGAAGAATATAAACCAAGCAGGGCTCTTAGATCCATGAACACAGGTCAGCTAGTAGAGCCCAGAGCCAAACTAAACATGGAGAAGCTGCATTTAGCACTTATGCTGTACACAACTGGAATAAACTACCAGAAGATCTTAGACCTGCCCCAAACATATCCATTTTTAAATCCAGGTTAAAAGCACTACTCTTTTCATGTGCCTACGACTGAGCACTTAAACTTAACCACACTGTTTAGCCTTATAGCTTCCTATGTTTTTATCCCATTTTTAATCTTTATATTTTTTCTTATTGTATTTTTATTATTATGATGTTTTCATTTGTTTTGATGTTTTCATTTGAGTATTTGTTTTTATGTTATTGTATTTTTATATATTTTTTATTTTATTTTTCTTTGTAAAGCACATTGAATTGCTTTGATGTATGAATTGTGCTACATAAATGAACTTGCTTGCTTGCTTGCATTATTTGTTCAAATTCCTATCCCTGAATCAATCCTGAACAGGTGTAAAAGCAGTTGTCTAATTCTTCCCAAAATTGACAATACAAAATTGACCTAAATCTCTCACTCAGTGTCCATAGAATATACTGTACATCCACTTCATTAAAAGATTGTATTATTGTATTGAATGAATTTTGGGGACCTCAGACCTACTGACTCTATAAAGCCATTGTACCTTCACCACAATTCAACCCTAACGTCAGCCCTTGTACATTCACCACCATTTAAACCTTATCTTATCCCTTACACTTGCATCACCACTGAACCTAGGCCAACATTCCCCAGGAGGAGAACACATCATAGGGGACACATCATATGTTCATCAAAAGCAGTTGACTTGGTTCTGTACCTTTTGCTCTGGGATGATTGACACATTGTCCATGTTTGAAGTCTCACAGCCACACCAGAATAGCACCGGCAGCAATACCTCTTCTTTAGCTCAGAGCGTGTGGAAGTGTGTTACCTCTTTCAGGTTACCTGAGAGAAGTACAACAAAAAGCTCACAATATTGAAAATAACCCAGATGTTTGCCACTTCCCGTCTTAACCCCTGGAACAAGAAGGACGTGAGCCTGAATTACCAAGTCTGGATCACCATCTGTGGATCTGATAGAAAGAGATGGAGACACACTGTGATAGGCCATGGCCCATTCAGACGCTCACCTGGTCACATGTGTTAGCAATAAGCTAGCCTTGCCACCTTTCTGAGGCTAACAGATGGACTGTGTTAAAGCTTGCTGGGGAGGGGGATAATACTGTGTGACTTCAGTATGACCTTTTTGGGGGCAGTCATTTAGTATAGGCCTTTTGATGAGAATCCTACTTTACATTCTAAATATCCACTGTTACTATCAGTTTATCCTTGCTGGCATTAAATTACTGAACAACAATTGTTAACACTGCCCTGAATGATGGTGAACCATCAACTATCAGAAATTAAATTTAAAAAAAATAATTACCGCACCATATAGAAAACATGCAATCATTTCAGGCAATTGAAAAGACAGTTTTAAGCAAAATATATATTTTTAAAATAGTCAAGCTAAATGTTTGTTCTAGTCTTTTGTTCTAAATGTTTCCTTGCCATTCTGGCTGGTGATGGGTTTTTTTTCCCTTGCTTGCTAGCTTGCCAGTCTGGATTTGATTAAGTTCAGTCGTCTTGACAAGTCCTTCCTAGCTAGCTAGTTTGTGCTGGCTAACTGGAAATGAGGCAGGAATAGTTCAGTATTCTAAGGAATTTGCATTCTAAGGAATTTGGATGCCAGATTATGTGAGTAAATTATGGGGCTAGAGTAATCATTACCAATATCTCAGAGATAGGAACAACATTTCACAATTTGATCATTTATCACAAAAATGTTTAATATACTGTATATTTGACATTTACAAATGCTATCTAAAATCTTTTTGTATGTGAAATAATATTAAAGGCTTATTCATTTTGTTCATTGTGTGTGTTTGTGTGCGTGTGTGTTTGTGTGCATCTGGACTAAATCATCAAGCTCAAATTGGCTGTTAAAGCACATCGTCACTTATGGTCAGTGTGAAAAGATATGTCGGTTGCCAGGCCAGGCTCCAGGAATAAGCTGCAGGCATAAGTGACATCAGCAGGACAGTGCTATTCTGTAAGAATAGTATAATTCACCAGGGGCAATTTCAAAATGTGGTTGTATATCAGCAGTTTTTCTTTTGCTACGTCAGTCACCCGATTAGCTGGTAATTAGTAGTACATCTTAACAATAGTAGTAGTAATCTTGACTGAATACCAACCAGGCAGACATGACACATGCCCTGTGGCCCTGACCTCCATATCACAAGGATTTTGTGAGTCATTCTCCCTGAGATATGACACTAAAATGGCATGGCAAAATGGATAGAGTTGTAGCTGTAAAAACTGCACTTTGTCATCTGCCCCATGGTGAAATATGTAGAATTGCATGAAATTTGCTATTGAATTGCACATGTTGTCAGGGCCATAGCAAAATATGTAGAATTTCAGAAAACTTTGAACAAAAAAAGATTAAACATATTTTCATTTATTTATATATACAGCAGGTATAGAAAGTCACAGGCTGAAAGCCAACAAAAGGTGAACATTTTGAAAGGGGGTGGTGACTGCAGTATATATAGGGCCACTAATTTGTTTTGCTTTGTAGTGTTCCCCCCAAACACATTTCACTTAGGACCCACAAAAGGCTAGAGTTGGCCCTGCTTGTAGCAGTTGCTTGTCTCCAAGTAAATACATTGTAGACAAGTAATTGCTACATGAACATTTGCATTTCAATACAAAATATGTTGAATATTTACAATACTTAAAATATGTGTGCTTCCTATTCTTGTTTATGTATATGTTTTTTTATTATTTTAATAATGTAATACTGTAAGACAGGGCTCAAGTGTAAAAGTGACTCAGCTTGACAAACCTGTATAAATAAGTCAAATAAAAAAAAATCCCTAACATATATTTTTCCAATTTTGTCAAAATTGGGCCAGTGGTGCCTGTGATACCCTGTGTGACCAAGGCATGTGACACCCTCCCTCCAATTTAGTTGTGAAGAATAATGCATGTGGTTAAGTTCAGCTGTGTTGTAAAAGACAAGAGTTAAGGATGAGTAAAGATGAATGGAAATATACAGATTGCATGGAATGCTCTGGCATGAACTGTAAATGAACTGCAGAATCTGAATCTCCTTCTGACAAAATCTGTTCCTCACGCTAAAATATAGCCATAAAGAGCTTGTAGCAAGCACAAAGGAATGCAATCTACAGATTAGAGTTGCCTCTCAACAGACTTCACAAAGAAATATTTCCTTCCCAAGAGGAAGTAGAACAGAAATATATGACTTCTATTCTGAAACTCTTTAATCATTCAAAATTTGATGTCCAATTGTATGCCTTAGAAGGTCAGGACCAGAACATTAATATAATAATCTTACCCAAGAAGAGACTATTAGAATAACAGCAATTGATTACATTGAGCAATTGATTACATATATATATGTGTGTGTGTGTGTGTGTGTGTAATTAAGTCATAATTTGTGGAAATACTTGGTAAAACGTTGTAAATTACAGTGGTGGTTTTAAAAAGAATAATGAATGTTAACTGAACTCTGCCCTAGAGGATGCCTTCAAAACAAATAGTGCAACCACTAGGTTACTCCAAGTCTCTCTTGATGATCCCTTTTATGCTTTAATCTGTGACAGACCGGGTTAAAATAAGATGAATCAATGTAACTAAGCTAACAATGTGGCCACAGTAGCACAGTGAGAGTAGTATTTAACAGGCATAATGCTGTGTTTGTTTTCCTGCATAATCCCCTGTGGGGCCCTCAGCACGGTGAGAGGGCGTTGAGTGGCAGGATTAGGCCTTTTAGGAGGGTTGTTTCGAGACACTCCCTCTCTAGGATGGGCAGGTCTCTCTCTTTCTGTCTTTCTCCCTCTTCTCTCTCTCTCAGTATAGTATACTTCTCTCCCTCCTTCCCTCTCACACCCATCTCCTTCCTACCCTCTACCTCTCTCTCTCAATTGCATTCCTTCCAGGAGGGGCGGAGGTGTCTGTGATAGAGCCATAACCAGGCTCCACTAACCCCTCCCTGAGAGCACTCAGTGCCCCCCTCCATCGATGGCAGTGCTCTGGAGCTAGTTTGAGCGCACTGCCAGCCGTGTCAGCAGAGACTTAACATGATTTGTCTGCTGCTGCATGTTTGCACCGATCACAGCCAAGCCCATTACTCCTCCTGCCCCAGTCCAGGGTTTGCTAGGAGAGTGGCTGCTGGGCTAGGGAGTTGGGGTTATACAAAGTTTGGAGTTTGATCCACGGGCTGGAAACATAGGACAACTTCGGTCACAACCAGGCCCAGTTTGTATGAGTGAGAAAAACAAAACAAACAAAAAAAGCTTTTCCTTTTTTGTGCACTGGAGGGTCCAGTAACTGGCCAGTTGGCCCATTGATCTTTCATTAGCCCATAGAATGGGCTGAAAGCGAGGAGCAGCCCTCTGTTTAATAGCAGCCTACTGGAGCCTGCATATGATTGTTCTTGGTTTCCTCACATTGTTTCTCATTTGGTCAGGGTGCAGTGCCTCTCGCACTCAGAAGATGAGGTGGAGTGCTGCAGACATATAGGGAGGCACGTAACAGCTGCACTCTGGATAGGTGGGTACCATGGTATTTGGGTGATTTTGCGTGTGTGTGTGTGCGTGCGTGTCCATGTGTGTGTTTGTGTGGTATTAGTAGTAGTCGTAGTAGTATATGTGAATTATGGCCTTTGTCGCTAAACCTACCATTGTGTCAGAGGCAGACTGGACAAGAGGGTATTTCACTGTTTCCATACTATATGGTATTATTTATTTTAAGCAGATAATGCCTGAGAATTTTACAAAGTGAGGTATAAGGATTACAACATTGAAGTATAGACACTTGTTGTAAATATGTCTAATCCATACGTTGCCAGCAATTCTTAACAGAGGACCAGCCTATATCATACACACACATGATATTATAATTAAAAAATCAGGCATCATCAAAATAATGTAGAAGGAAGGATCTAGACAGAAGCAATAAGGAAACGGATAGATTAAATAATTTAGGTAGTATATAGGATGCAGACATAAAATTCTGTATGATATGGAATGTGGCTAAGAAAAACATTGAAATTATAAAGGATAAACATAGTAAAAAGGCTACAGATAGTATTAAGGATATATAGGATATGAATAGTATAAAGGATATGGATATTATAAAGGCTATAGACGGCATAAAAGATGTGAATAATATATAGTACAGAGATAGCATGTTAAAAAATGAATAGTATAAAGGATACAGATAGCAAATACAATACGATAAGTATAGAATATAGATAGTACTTCGGAAATGTATAGCACATGGATAGTATAGGATATAGATAGTATATAGAATATGGATAGTAAATAGGATCTAGATAGTATGGATACTATAAATTATATTCTATAGATAGACTGGCAGACAGACAGACAGACAGACAGTATATTGGATATGTCACATTTCCCTAAGGTCCCTTTAATTATCTTATGTATTATGTATTTATACGTTTCACACAAGAGAAAAAGTAAATGAGGCTCTGGGCTGATGGTTGAAATGTATATGCAGTATCCAATCAGAGAGCGGCTTCAAAGTGTGGGTGTGGGCAGTGATATTCAAACATTCCATTGACCACAACCACAGCAGAGATCAGTTAAACTGGCGGTGCAGTGGGCCCTGTACTTGGTCATCCTGTGATATCTGAGATTTAGCTTGAACTGACAGCTTATGGAGAGAGAGTGAGAGAGAGTGAATGAGAGTGAGAGAGAGAGAGAGAGAGAGTGAGAGTGAGAGAGAGTGAGAGAGTGAGTGAGAGTGAGAGAGGGAGTGAGAGTGAGAGACAGAGAAACTCGCTGGATCCCAAATCACTGGATCAGTTATCACTGGACCTTGAATATCTCATATAGCAAGTTGCAGCAGACACACAGATGGGCTAAATAACAAACAACCATACAACCATATCCTTAAGCCAGATGTCTGCTTCCACCAAACGTGGTTTAGTAACATTAATACTTAGAAAGCCATTCAATTTCTATACTGTATATTAAACAGTACGGTATTACACTTGTTTTTTTTACAGTGGTATAGTTTAAGGGTATGGGCTACGAACCACAGTGTTTGAACTTCCAACAGGCAAACATTTCGGTTTTCCGAGTAAATGGAAAGAGAGCCTGTGACGTGATTTCTTCTTTTGGACGTTAACAAGGCCACACCTTAACCCCTCCTCCACATTTACCGGATTGGTTGAACAGTGCAAAAGAGAAGCTCCACCCACCGTTTTTCTTGCCAAGACCCCGATGGGGGAGATGTAGCATCATGCGTTCTTTTGAACACTTCCTACATTAGGTTTAGTCAATATTAACCCTATCATTCCCAAAGACAACATTATTTTTTTAATCACAATTCCATTCATCAGCATGTTCTGCCCTCATATTTGGTCTTGTGTTGAACTTTTTTAATTCTTTATTTTCAGGATAACCAGGGCAAAAAAAACATTACAAAACCATTTTACATGAATAGTTTCATTAGTTTTATTGACAAATATCAATATAAAATGAGGTCTGCTACAAAATAACCTTAAAACAAATACAGAAACATGAACATCCTACTAGAAAGTAATAACTGTGTGGAGTATGGAGATTGTGAATGCATCAATGTGAGTTTAAGATAGATAGAGTAGTATAGACACAATATCCTGGGAAGATGATATGATCTAGCTTTTTTAACAAAATGCAGATTATTAAAATGTATTGAATATACTTAAATGCTAATATAATGCTAATAATGTTGACATTAAATATGTTAAATGTATTACAATTGTGCCAATTCATACAATTTTAAGTGTATTTTAATAAATATATTGTTCCGGCTTTAGTACAGTTGCCTGGCTTGTGAGCATCATGGACATGTATGTCATACACATGAGAGTCTCAGATTTTTATAGATACAGCTCCGGAAATAGACCACTGCACCTTTTTCTTTCCTTTCCAAAAAAGTTGAAAAGGAAGGTTGTGAGTGAGGAACAGAAGCATTCAATTTGCAGTGGTCTCCTAATTTTAACACTTCTGTTCCTCACTCAAAACCTTCCTTTTCAACTTTTTTGGAAAGGAAAGAAAATGGTGCAGTGGTCTCTTAATTTTTTCCGGAGCTGTATATTTGATGCTCAAACCATTAAGTCTCTTCTGTATTCCCATTGTTTTAAATTGTTTAGCCCCTGTTAATCACACAAAATGGTAGGGATATGGATGCCTACGAACTAGACAAAACCTTGAAGTCTGTAGTAGGTGGACAAACTAAGGCCCGCGGGCCGAATCCTCCCAAGGCACTTCCATCCAGCCCAGGAGGCAATTCCATCTGCGGTAGGTAATAAAATTGTTTTGAGGGAAAGTAAAAAAATTACTCACCAGCACAGTCTTATACATGTGAATCTGGATTTAAATTATGTAGACATTATAATGGACCTATTGTATACATGTTTTAATTATTGCCCTTTTCTGGTCCACAAATAATTTATGATCAACAAATTACAAAACAAATTACAATGTGGCCCTCCCATTAAATTTCAAAATCCTGTTGTGGCTCCGAGCTGAAAGGTTTGCCCTCCCCTGCACTGTGTCCTTGGGGCTCATACTGTAGATTAGATGCGTTAGGCGCAATTATGCAGAGATGGTATAGATCACACCATCCACACATTTAAAACCACTATACATTCAAAGATCATTCACTACAACAAGTGAATCATCTCCCCCTAGGTGTGGACTATTTAACAGGGCTGCTTCTAGGCATAAGTGACATAAGTGGTCATTTAGGGCCCCCGAGTGCTAGGGGGCCTCCAACCACTAGGGAGCCCCTGAACACTAAAGGAGCGGGGACCCCAAATAAAATTTTACGTAGGGCCCCGAAAAGGCTAGAGACAGCACTGCTACTCTAACTTGGGATTTGTGCACAAAGCCATGATATTCTGGCATCAAGGGAAAGAATGGGCCAGTAGAATTCTGCCCCCGCTGACCCCTGTCCTCAAGACTATAGCCCAACCTACTATTGAGGATTCAGCCAGCAAAAAACGGCAGCCAGCAAAAAATGTCTTCCTCTCTATTTGTTTACTGAGTAGGCTGGTGGTCTAAATCTGCTCCCAGGATAGTTGTAACTAAGAGATTTGTTCATGTAGTCATTACTGCTGGTTAACGGTAATTAATTATTCATTGAAAAAAAAACTCCCATCCAAGACCAATCTGGTGTAAGTATAGTGTAAGAAAAATGTTGGCAGGATTTCATGAAACTTAACCTGAAGGATACAGTTGAAATCCATGAAGTACAGAAACTATAAATAGTGTACATTTAGATTACTGTCATCTCATTCTGTTATACGTGTGTAACGCAGGCCTACAAGGGCCGATCGTTCAGCTAGCTAAAGAAAACGGTACTACACACTTTGGAAATGTTGTAATCCTGAAAAGGCTTGTTTAGCCGGCCATGTGTGGTTGAGAGAGAAATATTCATTTCAAGCAGATTGCATTCATTTACGCATATGTTTTAATAAATAAATCACATTATGGTGGCCTAAGGTCTAAGATGAGTAACACAGAAAATTAAGATTATTAACCAAACATACACACATCCTTTCTAATTAAGGAATAGGGGTTTTGTCTCATAGATAAACTCTCCAAATGTTTCTGTTTTGGTTTATATATCATTTATAACTGCTATATATGTTCTCTAACTTTACATGTGCAACTATTAAAACAACACTCCCACTTTGAAAGCACAATATTCTCTCAACACCTCCTTAAACATTGTTAAAATATGTCTTTGGCATGAAACCTATCTTAAACAAATATGATAAAATGTAGCACTTATGTATTTACAGTATCATGGACCTAAGATTCCATAGTGTAACCCCAGTGATTTCAGGACACTCTCGATAAGATTTTCTTCCTCTCCCTCTCTCTGCCTTTGACCATAATAGAATACACAAAGGCCTTGAAATCCGACAAGCCAAAATTAATTTAGCATCGATGTCCCTCCCTGCCAGATTCAACAACAAATCACATTTGCAGATTTGTCTCCTTTTTTCTTATTTATTTTTTTATCTGCAGCAAAGGGGCCTGGCCATTGTCATTCAATGGTCAAGCTGTTTGGAAATCACTGCCCTCTTTGTGCTCTCTCAGCCTCCTTGTCTGTATTCCCTGATGGGCTGTCCTAGATGGAACACTTCCTTTTATAATTTACAAGTTATGTATACATCCCCCATGACAGAGAGGAAAATGGAAAATGAATGGATGGATGGATGAATGAATGAATGTATGGATGGGTGAATAAATAAAAGGATGAAAAGCTCTCAGATGGAATCAAATAATGGCCTTGTTTCTATATTACTTTAGAAATTCTCTCAGTATTTCAAATTATAATTCATTCATTCATTTTGAAGCAAATTAAAATATGGCACTTATAAGAGTATAACAGAAAAGAATAAAATAGTTGGACTAATGCAATGAGTCTAATTCTCCATACCACATAAGAAATGGAACATCCTAAGGCGCAACGTTTCCAATAGGTGTTTTAAAAGATTTTAGCACAACATTATCCAGGGGACTTTACATAAAATTCACTAGGTTGTGTTCTTTGGGAACCTTTGTTAAGTGCCCTGTTAAGTTCCCAGGACATCCATCAGAACCATGTCGGGACCTATTAAGATGTTGTCAGAACTTTAGTTTCCCTAGTCACTAGGACGTCGCGTTATGAGCCAATCAAACATTCTCCAGGGGATCTTTGTGTTGTTTCCCTCTGTTCTCAGGTCATCATTGAGAAACATGTCAACATCATTTTAGGACATTCTCAAAACTTTTAAATAACTACCCTGAAAACAAAAGTTAGTAAATAGGACATCCCTATGACATCACAAATGGTCCCCTAAAGTGGTGAGGAAGTGTTTCATTGTGTACCCTGTTTTTTATCCCGTGGTGTTTTTGTGTAGTTTTCTTTTTTGTTTGCGACCATCAGGAACAAGCTAAAAACCTCTAGAGAACCATGAAACACCATCCCATAATGTTCTTACAAACATCCTTGAGATCTCCCCAGAACCAACCAAAAGTAGACAAAACCACTAGGAGTCCATGATGCAATGTCATGCAAAACATCAAAATGTTTGCCTCAAGACGTCCTAGGAGCAGCTGGGACTGGGACCTAGAAGAAACCTCAGTTATAACTCTTGTTAATTTTGGGGTGGTACCAGTTTAATGGTCAAATTGAGCCCCGGTCAAAATGATGATATATGATTGCTTTCTGTGTTTTGAACACCTTTTTATATCTCCTTGTATTTGAAATTCAACAGAATGTTTACAAGCTGATTAAATATTGTTGAAACAACTTGGATCAGTCACATGTCAATACAATGAATGTTTTCTATTTTTTCATTGAAACAAATGTACAGTATATATATATACTGTACATACAAGTATATATATATACTTGTATATTAATGAAGACATTTTTATCAAACAACTATGGAACATTCTAGTGGATAGATCTAGTAAAAAAAGTTAAATAACATTTGCTTTAAATTTGCCATCAGAATTATTTAGTAAGTTTTAGTAGTAAGTTAATTAAAAAATCTTACAAATTAACTTTACAAATTAACTAAAAACTTGGGCCAACCTTTACAGTTATTTCAATGGACAACATAAACAAAAGAGAATAAACAAACAGTACACAAACCACATAATGTGATGCTTAGAGGAAGAAATTTGATTTTAAACAAAAAAAAATACACATGTTCATATCTAAAATATGGATTTCCGTTTGACTGACCTAAGTCTGGACTGGAACAATAAGTATCATGATACTATATGCAATGATACACATATGCAAAGGTCTAAGTCAAACATCAGGGAAGAACATCAATCAAAGGCCCAGCAAAAAACACAAATCCATTAAAAGATCATAGAACAAAGTAAAATTAAAGAGGTCAGATAGCAAAACCGAAACGTTGGTTTACCTATTTCCTACAGCCTAACATACCCCTCCACTCTCGATTTGATAAACTCTTTATAAACATGATAAAGACAGAACGCTGAAAGCAATAGACTACAGTAATCATCCAACTAATTTTCAGAGCAACCTGTAGGTAAACTCTAATTGCTGTCAGATATCAGGAACTTTCACACTGCCAATTACATGTCATGGAAGATTATCTTCATCTGAGGCATGAAATGCACTGCCTCTCTTTCCAGCTCCCTCTCCCCAGAGCCACCTTGCCTGGGTGGAGAGCAATGAAGCCGTGAACCAATCGCTAGTGTCAGATCTCTGGCTGAAACCACAGACGTCCCAGGTCAACCTACAGTTACACTGTGTTAGCACACGCTAGTGATTGCTACAGTAGAGACAGGCAACTTGAATCAGCTGTGGGCATTAGTGTAAAGAGGCATCAACAAGAGTAAACGCAATATATTGTACATATAGTGAGCTTTACTTTTTTTATCACTAAACCACTTGACACAGGCCATTTTTTTTCATTGCTGATCGTGGAGGGGTGATATTATAAAAACGTATTTGTGTACAGCAAATTGAAAATGCAAAAATAGATTGTATTTCAAAATAACAATTTCATATCTTAATTATAATTTGACATGACATAATGAGTATTTGGTAACAGATTTAAATAACAATGTTTAATTACATTCCTTGTAATTTTACACAACAACTAAAATGTGTTGATGTTGTTGTTGACTTACGACCAAAAATGTTGCAGCCAGAAAATAATTACTTACGAGCCGTATTTGGCCCGCGGGTCAGATGATGCAGAACACCCTGCATAAGAGAGTTTTAAACGGGGTAACACGGATTTTTCTACATTCAAACTCGTTGGGGGTTTGTTACAAAGCAAAAGGCTTGTTGTTGCCTGCAAGCTATGTGCTCCCCAAGCACTCGCAATGTTTAATTTGTTTAACACTTCCTTGACACTGCAACGTGTCAAGCAAACAACATATCAAGCAAAGGAAACTATAGCATTTTACAAGTGTTGCCATTTACCAGTGAAAGTCATTGGTAAATAACTACAGTCGAATTTTCAGATTTTAGTAAATTGTCATGAATTCGGGTAAGTCTAATGGCTAGCCTAATCAGCAATAACATTGATAGCAAAATTATTGATATTTAAAATAACACGCATTATGGTTGCATTGTAATAACAATACTGATAATGATAATATTGATCACAGTAAATTATTTAAGGAAATAATTATGGTAATTATTTTATTTATAGAGAAGGTTATTAGTAAAACATTCTAGGCCATCACAAAAGTAGGCAGAACACTGTTGCGGCTTGGAGTGCTTGTCTTGGGTGTATGGGGGTTGGGACTAATTGTAGAGTGTTAGCAAATAGTCATCTGCCTGAGGATTAACATTAGGGAAGTGAAATGACCTAATGAGCAGACCACGTCCTCCCTAATCCTGCTAATTGTTTTCACCAGATTGAACGATTTGTGAGCCGACTACACCTACACTTTCCTGATAAAATAATATAGGCTTACCCCCGTTTTTTTCGTAGGATGATCCAACAAGTTTTAACATCCCTAGACTTATTTTTTTAACAGTGCAAAACGCGTACAGATAAATAATTTATGTCAGTGAGGACATAACGCCAATGGGTAAAACTGGGGGTAAATGTAACGGAATGGGTAACAAGACCTTCAGTTGCAAATTATGGACCCACGTAAAGTTTTAAGGCCAGTCATTTGGAAATAAGTAGCCTATCTGTTTTAATTGATGATGTCACGATTTTCAAGCAAATTTATGCTGCGTGTACCTACATTTTTACTGGCAAAAAATTCAACCAATTCATCAAAAACATTCATATTATATATTTGCATGAATGGATGGAACGACTATTTAAAATATATTTTCGATGTATTTTATTTTTTGTTAGAAAAATGTATGGCCTCGAGTTGTCTAATAATAGTTAGACATTTTGCAGTAAATGTCTTGTCAATTTCTATAAATTCATGTTATAAGCAACTGAGGCTCTAACAAATATTCGGTTGACAAAGGTAGCATGTATTGTTTCAGAGTGAAAGGTGACATGTTTCAGAGAGAAAGGTGCCCAAAAAAGAAGGTTAACGTTTGTTGTGTGTTAGGGCTATGCCATCGCGATTAACCACCATGAGTCTAAATGAATAGGCATTCTTTTCGTTAAGGTTACTACCAGTAATGCAATTGTTTGTTGTCAACGTTTGTCAACGTTCATGATAGGGCTGGCTATTAGACCTACTCCAAACCACTACGCAATATCTTATGAGGACAACATTTTCAGGGGCAGGAATAAATGTGATCATACACATGAATATATATATATATATAATCGTGCACAGGAATGACCTAGGTGAGTGATACATACATGAGTGTTATTTCCCACTCGTGTTTAGTTATTTACATGATTTATTCAACATCTGAAAACTAGATTACACATGGGCCTATAAGCTGTTCCTTTTCATATTAGAAACCAAAGACTTAATACCCTGCATCAACAAGCCAGTCTTAAGCTGCTTGGTGATGTGGTTAAAAGCCTTTATAAAAGGTTTGTCGAGAAATTACGCTGTCTCGACGAAATTTCTCTTGAAACAAGTGACCCGCAACAGCCTGGAGACTCCTAAACCCATAGCCATGACATCAAACACTCTCCACTTACACCGCGGCGGGGCAAACAGGCGGGTGCCCAGCAAAGTGCAAGTAGCCTAGGCTCTAATGCACACATGACAACGGTGGGGTGGACGGACAAGGAAGAGATAACCCAGGTCGCAGGCGAACTGCATTTGTGCTGCTAGATGGTTGTTTGCCTCCATTTAAATGCCTGGCCTTTAGACATGGCCAGGCAGGCGCCCAGCAAAATCATTTGTTTACAGTTCGCACGTTGATAGTCATTTTTTTATGATGTTGTTCAATCCAGACTCGATGGGAGGTGTCTCGCTGAGCCCAGACAACCTGGCTCCACCGGCCATCTCTATAGTACGAGCCTGTCTATTTGAGGACATTGGCGCAGGTGTAAATCTCTATGGCAATCTTTACTTTGCAATGCAGCACTCACCTGAAGGTATGTTTTATGGCCAAGCAAATAAACCCCATTTCGTTCTCAATACAAGATCATCTTGATAGGCTGCATATGTGGGTGTTGATTTTTTTTAGACGTGTTAGTGAAATTGATTTTAAAAATGGACGATTGATTAAATGCATATCTACCCGTTGTTAACATTATACTAATGGATATTAACATACCAATGGATTATCTATGAGCAAGTGTATTACAGTTCATAAGCAAGCGCAATCAGTTCCAATGAACTGTTGCTTAATTATTGACCCTGAGCTCTATTTTTGAAATGTCGAGAGAGTTCATAATGTCCCAATGGGCACAAACAGATGGCATTTATGTGGTTTTAATTAATATGCCAATGGTGTGGAATCAACGTGAAAAACAGCCCAAATTGGAAATGCAAACTGTACTCAACGGTAACTGTTGCTTTGATGTTCCACCAGCGGTTGAAGTTCCACCAGCAGGTTATGGCATCATATTTAGAAAATGTCAACATAGGTAAACCTTGTTTCATTATAGTGAACTTTTACCTGTAAAACAACTTCAGATCTGCAATGATTAGAACTCTTCTTTTAAAAAAGTATTACATTCACTGTTTCTGTGGAAGTCATTCCTGCGGGCTGATTTAACAAAGCAAATTATATTGGACTATAGGCTACAATTAGCACTCATTTGTCATCGATAATGCTAGTTAGGACAATGTAGCATTTCCGAAGTCATCAACAGCTATTTTACCCAGAATTCAAAAACAAATACACAATACAATAGGCCCAGCATTTAAAGTTCTTGTTGATTAAATATTGATTTTTTTTTTTTTTGCGGTATTGAATAGTGCAGCAGTCTATGGCATTGCACTATAGTGTTGAGGCGTCATAACACCAAGGTTCAATACCAGGACCCTGTATATTGGCCTTGCATCACCCGACTAAGGATGATAAAGATTTACTTTAAATTTTAATCTTTGGATGCATTGTAAACCAAACACATTTCAAAATGTATTTGAATTCATTTGAAACAGTAAATATCCCAAAACGTAAGGCTATTTTACCAAACTAATACAACATTCTTCTTTAATAAGAGTAACATACACATGGCCATATTTTGAGATTAGTGTAACTATCAGATAAGTCTTATATATTCATTCAAAGAATGCATGTTTAAGATAGCATGCATAAGTCTGCAGGAATGTCTTAACAATTTCTGTAATATTCCCATGTAAGGCATAGATCACATGTATTTTAAATGTTTTCTCAACTGCTGTGCTTTTAAATTGTGTAAAGTGTAGTGATAGACATAAAAGTAATAGTTTTTCTAATTAAATTTGGTTGGTAGACAGCATAGTGATACCTTGGAAATTCAGCTGTTTTTGGCCTGTCTTATGAGTGAATAATCTCAACAAAATGTTAACCAATTATCCATTTTGAAATGTTATGTCCACCACCATCAACTATCTCCGTCAACCACCTAGCAAACAAAATAAGTGTTAAGGATGTCCCTCAGGATTAGGTCACACAAATTCCCTAGGATATTTCTTTATAGTCCCTTAGACGTTTTTTCCATGTGATGCTGGGGATGTTCCAGAGAACATTTTTTGGAGATACTTGGGATGTTGTTTTATGGTTGCATTCTAGCATACACCGATCAGCCATAACATTATGACCACCTGCCTTATATTGTGTAGGTCCCCCTTATGCCGCCAAAACAGCCCTGACCCGTCGAGGCATGGACTCCACTAGACCTCTGAAGGTGTGCTGTAGTATCTGGCACCAAGCCGCTAGCAGCAGAACCTTTAAGTCCTGTAAGTTGCAAGGTGGGGCCTCCATGGATCGGACCTGTTTTCCAGCACATCCCACAGATGCTCAATTGGACTGAGATCTGGGGAATTTGGACGTCAAGTCAACACCTTGAACTCATTGTTGTGTTCCTCAAACCATTCCTGAACCATTTTTGCTTTATGGCAGGGCGCATTATCCTGCTGAAAGAGGCCAATTTTATCAGGGAATACCGTTGCCATGAAAGGGTGCACATGGTCTGCAACAATGTTCAGATAGGTGGTACGTGTCAAAGTTACATCCACATGAATGGCAGGACCCAAGGTTTCCCAGCAGAGCATTCCCCTAAGCATCACACTGCCTCTGCCGGCTTGCCTTCTTCCTATAGTGCATCCTGGTGCCTTGGCCGCCCATGACCCTATCGCCGGTTCACCACTTTTCCTTTCTTGGACCATTTTTGATAGGTACTGACCACTGCAGACACCCCACAAGGGCAGTAGTTTTGGAGATGATCTGACCCAGTCGTCTAGCCATCAAAATGTGGCCCTTGTCAAAGTCGCTCAGATCTTCTCGTTTTCCCATTTTTCCTGCTTCTAACACATCAATTTTGAGGAAGAATGTTCACTTGCTGCCTAATATATCCCATAGTGAACATTCTTTTGAGGAAGAATGTTCACTTGCTGCCTAATATATCCCGTAATCATTGGCACTGACAGGTGCCATGATTACGAGATTATCAGTGTTATTCACTTCACCTGTCAGTGGTCAAAATGTTATGGCTGATCGGTGTATACTGCAATTTAGTCAACTGGGTGATATATCCAATTTCATTGGCTGATCCTTCCAGATGACCCAGCTTGCCATTGACTGAGCACTTCTGATAACATGGTTGGTCATGTGAATACACCACCACTGGGTCATCTAAAGGGATCAGCCAATGAATTAGGCCTATTCCAAAATTAACTAAAACCACTTTTCCAAAAAAGTTGGGACACTGTGTAAAATGTAATGAAAAACAGAATGCAATGATGTGCAAATCATTTAAACCCTATATTCAATAGAAAATAGTACAAACACAACATATCAAATGTTGAAACTGAGAAATTATAATGTTTCTTGAATAATATATGCCCATTTTGAATTTGATGCCAGCAACATGTTTAAAAATCGGAGAAAGGGGCAACAAAAGACTGGAAAAGTTGTGTAATGCTAAAAAAACAACCTGGTGGTACATCTCACAACTAATTAGGTTAATTGGCAACAGGTCAGTAATATGATTGGGTATAAAAAGAGCATCCCGGAGAGGATGAGTATTTCAGAAGTAAAGATGGGGAGGGGTTCACCACTCTGTGAAAGACTTTGCAGGCAAATAGTGCAACAATTTAAGAAAAACGTTTTTCAATGTATAATTGCAAAGAGTTTGGAGATCTCATCATCTACAGTACATAATATCATTAACAAATTCAGAGAATCCGAAGAAATCTCTTCACCCAAGGGACAAGGCTGAAAACCAATACTGGATGGCCGTGATCTTCGGGTCCTTGGGCAGCACTGCATTAAAATCAGATACAATTCTGTAGTGGACATCTCAGGATCACTTCCAAAAACCATTGACTGTGAACACAGTACGTCACTGCATCTACAAATGCAAGTTAAAACTCTACCATGCAAAGAATAAATTATATATAAACAAGATACAGAAACGCCGCCGCCTTCTCTGGGCCCAAGCTCATTTGAGATGGACTGAGGTGAAGTGGAAAACTGTCCTGTGGTCTGACATATCAAAATTTGAAATAATCTTTGGGAATCATGGATGCCACGTCCTCTGGGCTAAAGAGGAAAGAGACCATCCTGTTTGTTATCAGTGCACAGTTCAAAAGCCAGCATCCATGATGGTATGGGGGTGCATTAGTGCACATGGCATGGGTGACTTGCACATCTGTGAAGGCACCATTAATGCTGAACAATATACACAGGCTTTGGAACAACATATGCTGCCAACCAGATGACGTCTTTTTCAGGGAAGGCCTTGCTTATTTCAGCAAGACAATGCCAAACCACATTCTGCACGTACTACTGCAGCATGGCTTTGTGGTAAAAGAGTCTGGGTGCTAAACTGGCCTGCCTGCAGTCCAGACCTGTCACCCATTGAAAACATTTGGTGCATTATGAATCGAAAAATAATGCAAAGGAGACCCTGAACTGTTGAACAGCTGAAATCCTATATCAAGCAAGAACGGGGAAACATTTCACTTTCAAAACTACAGCAATTGGTCTCCTCAGTTCCCAAATGCTTACGGAGTATTGTTAAAAGAAAAGGTGATGCAACACAGTGGTTAACATGCCCCTGTCACTTTTTTGAAACGTGTTGCTGGCATCAAATTCAAAATGGGCATGTATTTGTAACAATGTAACAATGTAATTTCTCAGTTTCAACATTTGATATGTTGTCATTGTCCTATTTTCAATTAAATATAGAAATAAATTATTTGCATATCATTGCATTCTGTTTTTATTTGCATTTATGTAGTATCCCTACTTCTTTAGAAATAGATTTGTACTTTAACTTGGAAATGGTCAATGGTAATGCCCATGACGGAAAATATGCTGTAATGGCACAGATTCACAGATAAGACATCTTTCATTTGACTTGAGGTGATCATTTTATGACATCTAATTACTTATTTTTGTTTTACAAAGCATGAACATTCAGTTACTTAACGATTCAATACAAAATGTTGAACTTGGTTTGCAGAATGGCCGGGTGGTTAAATTCACTGACACACAGCAAAGCTGCGTCCTTGTGGGTATAAGTCTGAATCCAGGTCGTGGTATACAGACTGTGCCAGGGGTCCCACAGAGGACGGTACAAATTGGCGCCGGGTGGATGTTGGACAGGGTTGCCTTGAGATATACTGTATTCGGTGCATGCAAGCTCAATCGTGGGTGTTAGCCTGGGAATGCGCTCTCCTCGTGTACCTATGTCCCCTCAAATACTTCCTGGTTGAGCGAGAAGTGTTGTAAGAAACAGAATGGCTTAAAACGATGTGCATTGTAGGACATGTCTTGATCCTTGACTCTCCTCAGTGTTGTTGCACTGAAGGAAGGCCACAATCGTGAGTTGAACGTAACACTGGGAAGGGAGAAAAATTGGCTAAAATTTGATCTCTACTCCATCTGTCTGTTGCCCCAAGGAGGCGTGCGTGCATGTGTGTGTGTGTGTGTGTGTGTGTGTGTGTGTGTGTGCATATGTACTGCGGGGGTGGAGAAAGGGGAGCCCCATTTCATCCAGGGCTCAGCAAACTAGATCTATGCCACTCTTGATTAGGAATTGTTCCCAAAAGATAGTTTCAGACATGAGATAATGAGGTCTTGTGATAACGCGGGTCTCCTTTAAGTTTTTCCCATGAATTGGGTCTGTCGCCAGTTCACAAAAAGACACTGTACATTGTCACCACGCTACTCACTTCTCATTTGTTGCACACAAAAGACGATCCACCCCAAATCCCCACTAACAAACGAGGGGCCGGGAACAAATCATATAGGCTGGTAATGTTCAATCTTATTATTTTCTCGACTAATTAACTGGAATCCCACCTTATTCTTAATACAGTGACCAATTAGTTTGCAATGTATGTCAAAGGTCCGGGGGCCACAATTGATCGCCACAGAGAAAGATTTGTAAAAGGTCTATGGCTTTAACATTGGCTATGGATCTTATTAGGCAGATGAACCCGGTAAGGAAGGGTTACAGGCTTTTCACGGCCTCGGTTTGAACAAGATGTTTCCTAATCAGATTTGAATTTTTTGGTTGAATGGTTTGAGTGAGTGTGTATGCAGCAGATCCGTCCACATGCACACACACACAGCTTTGGAAGGCAGTGTTTGTATTGCATGTATAGCACACTATATAATGTCCTGACAATTATGAAGTGTAGCCAACTGTAGGCTATAACAAAGCAAAGGACATATAATTTTATCAGAAACTAAACGTTAAGTTACAGGCTGCATATTTAAACAGGTGTACAAAATAAATAAAAACATAAATCATTTTATTTCTGATACATTTCTGTCATTGTCTTAGAATAATGGCCGCAGACATATCTGACAATGGTGATTGACTCACATTGTTGAGGAATGTTCATGTTTACCATGCTCCAGAGAGAATATGCTTGTCATTATGTTTCTTAAGCGTATTTCGCTTTGTAATGATGTTTTTATTAACTGTTCAGGTGTGCTTGACAACCAATTTCCAAGGGCAGTTATAACTTTTTCCCCAGCATATACTTGTTTTTAAACTTTTGCAACAGTTGCTGGAGACCTTATTCTACTTGACATTACAGTAGATGCCAGTCCAACCAGGTTCAGTTTACGTTCAAACACTCCCCCTCATTACCCCAAAAATGTCTTTATGTAAAACATATGTGGAAACTTCAATAACTGAAAGCCCAACTCCTGACCGCATCCTACTTATTTTCATTTTCATGTGGTTCGCTTGTATTGTCTGACCTTGTAAATATGGCCGGTCTCATGTTTCAGATGTCACAAGACTCTGACAACTTTAAATTTGGACACACTAAATAAGGATAGCATATATGGGAAATGCTGTTGCAATGGGACTTTTACTAAAGTCATTTTCTATAACTTTAAACAAACACATCAGTATTTTCATTATATAGGTACCATGATAAACAACCATTTTGTTGAACAAAAATGTCTGGGGTTATTTATGCCAATATTTTAAATGTTTAACTGTGAATAGGCTTATATGTCATTTCAAATGTACAGTTGTGGGCCAGAACATTTGAATGACCATATGTTACTCAAAATTTTGCATGGATCTGACTGAAAATACAAACATTTTACACCAGTCATGACAATGTTTACACAAACACAGATCCTTTTTTATTTTCATGTCTGTTAAATCAAACACATTTAACACAGGAACTGGTTTTGGCTCACAGCAGATCTAGTAGGTTCAGTCCTTTAGGCAACATTTCATAATTACTTTATAGTTCTAAAGACAATTTGTGAATATTGTTGTAAAAATGTACAAAATATTCTCATCTCAACTGGAAGTAACTGTTTATCTCAACAGTAACTGTCAACATACTATAAGAACAGGAAATAGGCCTAGTCCTGCAATCTTTAAAGAAGAAATCAGCAGTTGACACAGTGACAAAGTGTATTCCCCGTCCCTGTTTCTGTTGCTGAGGGTGGGGCTGGAAAAATGCAAACCACACAAAAATTCACAGAGCCAGGACTGATCATTCATGATATCACAATTATAGTTTTAACAGTGTCTTATGCCTGTGTATTTGTTTAAAATTACTTTCTTTACGAACAGGAGTGAAACAAGCTAATTTATAACAGGTAAACAAAGCTCATTAGGCATTTATAAATTATAGAAAGACATGGCTATGGTTGTGTAGAATAGGTCACTTTACTCAACTTGATGTTGGATGGTTTTACACCATGAAAGAAGTATATGGGCCAAGAAAAACTTTACTGTGGGCTATCCTACAAATTCGTTGATAATTATTTTATTTTTTATTTTTTAAGGATCGAGTGAGAATATAAGTCAAGTTTCTTGTTGGTCTAAGGCTGGATGCCCAAAGGATTTCCAATAAACATTCAGAAGGCATTATAGCTGAACAGTTTGGAGAGTAATACATCCAAATCACAGAGGAACATGTGATGGATTCAATTGACCGCACTCAACTTTGCCGTTCGAGTTCGCCGCGTAAACTACACTTCAGATTGTTGTTCTCGTTTCTGACAAAACCGTTAATTCACCCAGAAACAGTGGGTCAAGTTTCAGCAAGGGCAGACATACTGGCCTGGAACTTCCATAACATTTCGGCTAAACCCAAACGTTCTACTCAAAATCACGTTCAGCCAACCATCCCTTAAAAATGATTGACGGATCAATATCCTTAATGAATCACATGTGCGTGTCAAACTATTCTTTACACTTAGTGTAGTAAGGGAGAGCCAAACCAACTGCAGAACCCCTGAATGCGCAAAAAGCAACAAAACGCAAGCTATATAGGCCCAGTGTTTCAAAATGTTTTCTGATGAAGCTTTGAAATGTTAAAACATGAGGCACTGTACACTGTCTTCAAATATAACCTTCCCGAAACAGCAGCAACAGAATTATGGAATGGATGGACGTTTTTAAACAGGTAACTTAGTTATTTACAACTACAAAACTAAAAATTGTTTGAACAAAAAAATGTGGAAATTATAAAAACAAATTCTACCAAAATGTGTTCAGATTAATTGACTAAAAAATACCTGTTATTGAAATGTGCCATAGGATACACTCTTCAGGTGGTCGTTTAGTGATGACTTGAATCGCCATCCTGTAGGTGTATATCTTGCGAATCGATTGTTTTTGTTGTTGTTTATTATGAACTGCGGTAGTTAAATTGTTTTGGCCACATTCTACGTCATTCTATTTATACCGTAGGCATATATTCTATTTAAACACTGAGCCGGCCCAAAAAATATTTAATAGCTCTCCATTACAAATTATGTGTCATTTTAGCTTTAAAATAAAGTTAAACATACTTACATTTGATCATATCAGCAATTACTTATAACATATGCACATAAATCAGAGAGCCAACTGCCTGACACTTTCAGGACAGGATCCTACATTGTCCTTGTGAATTGGCATAAAATAAGTAGCCTAATAAAAAAAAAGTAGAAGGAGCATAATCATTTCTAATTAAAGAATACAATACTCATCTATCCACATACGTTCTTAGAAATCCAAAAAGGAATTAACTTCATATTGTAATCTTTTTGGCCTTGCCTGAATAATATCCAATGATGCATGTGTTCTAAAGATCTTTGCTCTGCCGCTCACTCAAAATGAATAACAATTTCCAAACCCAAATAACATCATCTTTGTATCCCTTGGAGTCGATGGTTGTCCCTGAAGCCCATGTTGAATGGGCTAGATTAAGGGGCTCAGCCAAACACAGTGCCTGGGGAACTAGGAGTCCTAATAATGAACAAGAAAAGCCCTCTAAACAGGTACTCATGCTGGACCCAAGACTTACCCTACTGCTGGGAGATTTGGTAAGACAGGGGACCACTGACGTCCTCTCTGCACTCTTTTCATCAGGCCTATTGACAAGATATTGGGTTATCATCATAAAAAACATTAATTATGTCAGTAAGTGGTTATTGAATGCATCGTTGGTCAGAGAGCTGTCTGGGTGGATATTTAGCTGAATACAGAGTTGTATTTTTTTAGATAGGGGTTGCAGGAGGGAAATTGTGACCACTAGGATATTCAGACAACTGGATTGGATAAAATGCATAGCAATATACCTCACCATTGCCAACAGGTTGTTAGTAAATGTAATAATCAAGTAAATATTCAATTTGCTAAATGGATCATCACAGAGTATAGCATTACGAAATGTATTCTACTATATTCAAATCATCAAAAGAATTTAACCCATCAGACTTGCCTTTCTGCCTTTGGTTTTTAATTTCAATGCTGTCTTCATGTACAGTGAATACTAAAACACAGTAATCCAATCTGAACCCATTGCAAAAATGTAGAACTATGGGGGCCCGCGTTTTGACATGAGCCACACTCTTATCCCACTTAACCTCTAGAGAGTAGCCAGCCTAACCCAATCCTGTGATCCCTGATGGGGGAATACGAGCTTTATGCTGCCCTCAACTTAGAAACAGAGAGTCTTGGTTAAAGATTCAATAGCAGGACTGTATGGTCCAGAGATGCAAAAAAGCCACACAGTCAAGTACAAAGCTGAATGCTATGGCAGAGAACTAAATGGACAGATGATATCCCCATTAGGCCATTCTTCTTCCATTCAGCAACAGAAACCATATTCAAAACAGTGCACTCCACTGAAAAGCATAGTTACTGCAATGGTTGGACTGTTCCTCCTGTCTACAAATAGTTCAGTAGAGAATGGTATTATTCAATATTGTAAATGACCTATAGATTGTTGTCTTTCATTTACTCTCTGTGTATTATTATGAATGGGACTTTCTCAGTATTAAGATATGGTATCTGGGTTGTGCCCAACAAGTGGTGGCAAATAAGGGAAAGGAGTTCCACATGAAAGGAACACATCTGAGGCGTTTACCATCTACGACATAGCTACCAAGTAGTTGGCCTAAAGTAGTCAACTGAATTTCCCTGTAGCACCATAATTCACTGCATGTTTCAGTCTGAGACTTCTTCCATTTAAGTTGTTTCAGTGATGTTTAAATGAGGGGCGTTTAAAAAAGTAATAAAATCACCAATTTTATCATCTCTAACTCAGTAGAGTATCAAAGCCAATAAAGAATTTTAACCATGTCACTTTAACCATGCCTATTCTGGCCCTGGCCCAACCCATCAGAACGGTTTCAATGTGTTCATGTAGCACATGAAGATGTTTGAAACTTAGTCTTACATTTCTCATGTGTTACTTGTAGCCTATCATATGGCAAGATGCATTCGCTGCAAAGGAGTCATTAGGACGTCCCTGAAATTTTAGGAGTTTGTGTCATGGTACCCTGGAATTCCTTAAAATGTCTCCATTTTGCTGAGTTTGATCCAATTTAACTTTGACTTTCCAGGTTTGACAACATTTAGTAAACATGAAGTTGTAAGTCAAAGTTAAGAGTAGAACTCAGCAGATGGACCTTGTCAGTCCGACGACCATTTGTCCCCACAGTACCCCTTTCTATTGCTCTCTGAGATTAAATCAATTAATTACTTTGAAATAGTCAATAAACATATCCCCTAATTATGTAAAATAGTTTTTCGCAATACCTGTAGCAAGTTACTGCAGGAATGAATGAGAGCAAGGGCTGACGTGCATAAAAAAGACTGACAGGCCAGAATCATTGACAGGTGAGAGTTTATCATACTTTAAGCAGATTGACTCTCAGTATGGTGCTGATTTTGGAAAGTGCATTTTGCATATTCCATAGGGCATATACCCTGGATACATTAACGGATGATTCTTCCCCTCCCGATCATGTCATGCTGTCCCTAAATACTCCAGAACAACAACATCGAGAATTAGGTTAGTGCCATGAAGTCCGCCCCCTTTAAAATATTTATGATTTGCTAATAAACATATGACTGAAAATTCAACACTAGAAAATCTAAGATTTTTGTCTTAATAAACATACAAAAAATATATCCAGTGAGAGAAAACACTTCTCGATATTTTGTGGGCATTACTCTTCGCAACAAAATAGATGGTTTTGTCCAGAATGTATAAACACTGATGAATAGATAAGTGTAAATAAACAAGACATTAATTAACTCAAACAGTTTTATCTACAAAGACAGTACCTAAACATCAATGTCTATGTATATGCTATGCTAAACACAGCATTGATTAACAGGGTAGCACATGGACAATGAAGCTCAGCGTTTACCAGGTTTGAAGTGCTTAATGTCCCTACAGCATACACTGCCAGGAAGCAGGCAGACAGAATGGGATTTCAGAGCCTGTCTAGACAAATATATAACTTTTTGATTTCGATATACATTATCACTTTAGATATAAAAACATTGATAACCCTACCTCATCAATCAGTTGTGTCAGGTCTGGAGTTTTATTGCCACTTGGAGTCCCTGAGAGCCCTAACCCTGTAAAACTTTATATAGTGTATTGACCGTTCTCTCAGGGTTGCTTAGCTAATTAAGCCTGGTGGCCGCAGAGAATGAAAGGGTACCGCTGTGTCAACACTGTTTCTTATTTGGTGACACCTTCCACTAAATTGGAATGTGCTGCTAATGGGGGTAACTGTTTAAATAAGAATAAGCATGTAATCGTCACAGGCCTGACCTCACACACATTAAGGAGACTATAGGTCTGTATGCCCTTTAGGTCACCTTTAGGCAAAGGTGACTGAAGGAAAGAGTTAGCCATAGCTATGATACTATAGGCCTTTTGTTTTAAGAATTTCAGATTGTCATCTGTTTAGATTTTCTGTTACTCCAGCAAATATCGATGATATTGACACCTTACAATACACAAACTATGCTACCATCCATTAACTACTCAGATTGGAGGATATCCTAGGGACAATTTCCCTGCTCTAGCATCAGCTGACTACAGAGAGCAGGTTGTTACTTCATTGGCAATAACTTAGTTAGACTCACACAGAAAGTCTGGAGTGGGACTGGGCTGTGGGACTGTAAACTGTTTAGTCATAATAATTGAATACAATTGTTAAAGATAAACTTAATAAAAACCACCTAAGAAGTCTAACAACTGGATAATGCAAGCTACAATGCCTCACTGGTAAGAAGATTGAACCTTCAAACAAATGTTCCTTTTACAGTACAGGCAGGTAGTGCCTCATATCACTATCAATGCAATGATCCCATCAAATAGAGTACTCAGAGAACTACGTCACAAGCCTGTAGTAATCTTGTATTGATTATTCATATTGACAGTGTCAATAGGCAAGTTTCCCACCAACAATTATTGTGACAACTCTATAGACTGGCATTTTGCTATAGTTCAATATGTAGGCCTATGATTAGTGTAAGTTATTGGTTCAATGTTTGGCCAGTATTGCTTACCACCAACTGTGCATCTTTAAATGTGTAGCTCATGCAGCTGTCTTGAGTTGTGCATAATACATCTTAATAGGTGATTATACATCACCATCATATCATTACCGCCATGAATGGAGGTTGGCAGGTGATGCAGCGGTCAAGGCACCATTATCTACGTTCAAGCTTTGACATTGCCACTTGCATGTGGCTGGGTGTCCCATGGGACCGTGCATATTGGCCAGCATCTTTGCAAAGATGTCAACTGTAAAGGGATTTCCCTGTGCTTTAGCGACTCCATCAGGCAGGTCAGCGCCGGCAAGCTAACGTTTGTTAGTCATCCCTGGAGTGAGAAAATACGACTTACACTCACTGTGTCCAGATGAGCCTTGATTTGGCCCCAAAAAACGTGTCCTATAATATTTTTAGTTCAGATTTGGACGGGCGGTCATTGATTGTCATTGTCTTTTAGAAGTAGCCATAAAGACAAAATAAAAGTCGCCTAATATAACGTCATTTTTCAAATCTAAGGATACTAAATACCGTTATAGTCAAGAGATGTATATTATTTTGAATTAACAGTTTACCACTGAGATTGCTGTACGCCCACATATTTGAAGTTTGCAAATACGATAAGCAGCTATGTTTTTCGAAATGTTTAGGCCTATGGTAAAAATGAGAGGCCGTCTTATTTACCGAACGATGAACGAAGAAAGGGGAGGCGCAAAGTCTTAGCCGGATAACAGTAATACCAAGAGGAAAAAAGGTATGCATCATTAACATTGTATCGTAGTCTAGTTGATGTGGTCATTTCATTCATTCCAAAGCAATACTTTGAACATCATCACTGCTTTAAAGATTTTGTGAAAGCACCAGAACATAAGTGCATGTGACAGATATGTGTAATAATAGCTTAAATGTTGTGTCACAATTATTGGTTCCTGCCTAGAATAATGTGCTGGCCATAGAAGCCACGACCAAAAATCATTTTCTCTTATTTCCAGCTTTCATTCAGATACGAAATAAACCTACAACGTATGCACGGCTGTAATTCCGTGAGCATTGATATTCGACAGAACCCAAGATCTCAATGAAGCCACAAGGAATAATTGCATGGCGATGTCTACAGGCAACCCCACACAGCAAGCATAGGCTATTCTCTGGAAGGAGAGAGGGAGAGAGTGCGCGCTCATGCGTGGTGTGTGAGTTATATTCCCGCTCTATTCATTGAAACCCGCACTAAAGGACGAATATCACAGATCATAATCACAAGCATATCATGCATAGGCGCCATGCATTCAATCAGCACACATTTTCACCTTGTCATCTTTTTAAATTCAAGGTAGTCTAAATAAATAGGCCCAGCCTATTACGAAATAGGAAAGTTAATGTCTACAAAGCCTAATGGTTTCACAACATCAAACGCATCACTGTAGGCTACACAGGCTAAATGTTACAAAGGCTGGTCGATGAGACGGAGTAAAACATCAAAAATATTAGACATAGGTTATGCAATAATAACGTGAGCAAACATCAACATCATTGCTGTAGCTTATTATCATAACATTAACATTGTAAATTGTAACTCGGCAATGGGTCGTCGCACGACATCCGGTCAAAATGCACAAGCCTATTTATTTATTAAATATTGTGTTGATAATGGTAGCTAGGCTTGTTGCTCAAAGATCCCTTAACCGTGGAACCGCACAACGGAGAATAACGGACGATTTAAAATGACAAGATCAATGACTGACGATAGACCCATATTAGCATAATACAATCCATAACTATAGCAAAGCGTTCATTACTTCACAGTTAGGTTTATTTAGTAAACGTTTGGATGACGGGGCAAACCCTGTCGCACTTCACGTTAGACCGTAGCGTAATTTTTGCGGACAAAGCAACTCAAAACCGAAGTAGTCTACTTTTCCTTCGCAGTCCCACAAGCCGACCGTTCGCACAAGTTTTAATGATGTTGACATATTCACACAACATTGACCGAGGCAGTGGTTTTTCACAGCAACGTTTGAGTTTCCAAACACCTTTTTATAAGTCTGAAGTCTGTCCCCTCCACCCGACCTGTTAAAACCACGCCTACGAAGCCACACAATTGGTCCGAAAGCGTCAAAGAGCCAATCAACAGAGCCCAGCTTCTCGTAACATACACACATCCATACTGTTTGAAGCCTATGGGGCACAGAAGCGCTAGAAATATCTTGGTGCTGGGACCTTACCACCTCTCCGCCGTCAACGGACTCCTTTCTCCGTATACGTCTTTACTGAAATGTGTGTGTGCGTGAAAGAGAGAGGTAGAAAGAGTGTGCGTGCGTGTGAGGGTGCATGTCTGGAACAAGTAAAGACAGAGGAATTATTCTGCGCTATCGAAATATTTCAACACACGGCTTTTGCAGGAGGACTGAAGCCAATGCAATGACAGCAAATGTATTTTAACAGGAATGCCGATATTGTAGCCTAAATAGCAGCAAGAAAAGAACGCAGCAGTCAATACCTTGTCGGCGACGCACACTTCTTGGTTTAATTCAAAAAGTGTTCTCAAGAAAAGTGTTCAACACCCGTCAGTCTCGGAAGAAAACCTTTATCTCAACACAACTGAAGATTAATGGAGTGCATTTATTCATCTCTTCTTGCAGACACTTAGTTGGAACTCATCGAAAGACAGTAAAGAAAATTTACCGAACCCAGTCGAAAGTAAATTGATGCTTAGTTCTATTGTGGTGACGGTGGACCTCTCAAGACTTCTCTATTTGAGATCATTTTGTTGGTGAAGACGGTTGCATTGACTGAATATAATAGCCTATTAATCTAAATACATCCATATATTTGGTACTTGCGTGGACTTGGATGAGCTTCCTGATGAGAGATCCAGTCATACAAGGAACGAGTATGGCATACCATCCGTTTTTACCTCACCGTGGTCCGGAATTTGCAATGAGTGCAATGTTGGGTCACCAGCCTCCCTTTTTCCCGGCCCTTGCGCTACCTCACAACGGCTCCCTCTCTCTCCCAGGCGCCCTGGGAAAGCCTATCATGGACCAACTGATGGGTGCCGCCGAGTCCGGCCTTCACTTCTCCTCGCTCGGGCACCAGGCAGCCGCAGCCCATTTGAGGCCTCTGAAGACGCTGGAGCCTGAAGAAGAAGTCGAAGATGACCCTAAAGTTCACCTGGAAGCGAAGGAACTTTGGGAACTATTCCACAAGCGAGGCACTGAAATGGTTATAACAAAATCCGGAAGGTAATAAACTTTTATATAGGTATTCGAATATGACAACTTTGTTCTGTGCTCTAGATACTCCACACATCTTGTTAAAATGAAGATATTTCATGTATATGCTGGCAATTATCTCGAGTGAATTGTATTATTGATGGGTGCTTGGCTCTGGACGTTCGCTGATCGTGGACAATAATTTACTTTAAAACTCGGCGGTAACATTTGTCATAGTTTTATACATTTGCGTAACCGAAATCAGTTGAGCTAGTCTATATATCCTAAAAAAAACTAATCGCAAAACAAGTTTGAAGAACACCGTAGCCCAACAGTAAAATTTGCGGACACAGGCCTATGTTAACTACATAGCTTATTTGGTGATTATGAAAACCAACTCTTAGCATCTCTGAAATGTAGGCTATAGGCAACACCACGAAAGATATACGTAGTGTAGATCATCAGCCAAAATACTAGCCTATGGAATCTAAACATATGTTTTGATAAATGTCTAAAAGCTAATTGTATTACCACAACAAACGAATTGTCCGTAGTATGCCGTAGAAATACATTAATTTTGTTCCTGCTGTACATAGGGCATTATTCCTTATTTATTTTCTTTTTCTAGACTGCAGATAGGCCCGTTTGCTTTGCATGTAGGTGCGTATAGGTTTTTGTATTCTCGCACAGGCCTCTGTGAGATTAATAACGTATATGTGCACTAAATCGTACTATATGGATATAGGCCTGGATATGTTTTTTAATAAAATGGCATTATCAGTTTTTAACATTTAATTTTGTCAATCATTATCAGTATGATAGCATTGCAAAGATGGCTGCTCCATAAGCTATTTGTGTATCATTTATTCAGTCACATTATAAAGGTTAGGCAGTTTATAAGTTAAACTCTTATTCCATTTACAGGCGAATGTTCCCTCCATTCAAAGTGAGATGTACTGGCTTGGACAAGAAAGCAAAATACATTCTGTTGATGGATATTGTTGCAGCTGATGACTGCAGGTATAAATTTCACAACTCGCGTTGGATGGTGGCAGGGAAGGCCGACCCCGAAATGCCAAAGAGGATGTACATTCACCCGGACAGTCCGGCTACTGGCGAGCAGTGGATGTCAAAAGTCGTAAATTTTCACAAACTCAAGCTGACAAATAACATCTCAGACAAGCATGGATTTGTAAGTTCATCTAATGTATGTTTTTTTCTTATCTGCATGCTTCTACACTTTTGGCATGTTGCCTATATTGCTAATGTGATTGCTATTAGTAGCCTATAATAAACGTATTATGAATATTATTATTGGCCTAATAAGCCCATTCTCCTTGTCCATCAGTGGCCATGGGGTCTATGGCTGAGAAGGCTTTAACAAAGTATAGATCTACTGGCCTTATTTAATTTAATATGTTTGTGTCTGATTTAAGGAGTTAATATTTTCTATGCAATGTGTTTCCCCAGCTTTTTCCTAATACCTATGTTGTAGATCATTTATACTGCTTATATATGTGTGTGTGTGTTATATATATATATATATATATATATATATATATATATATATATATATATATATATATATATATATATATATAT
>JACXGI010000781.1:16921-85291 GCA_016801175.1 Esox masquinongy | reverse complement strand
AGATTTCACATCGTGAGAGCCAACGACATTCTCAAACTCCCTTATAGCACGTTCAGGACTTACGTTTTCCCTGAAACGGATTTCATTGCCGTTACTGCGTATCAAAATGACAAGGTAGAGATAATTAAACTGTATTCGTTTATTTTCGTGGAATAGTTACATGAAATAGTAACATCTGTAATTTATTTTTCTTTAATTTTGGTTTGGGTGTCGTGATTTCATACCGTGTTTTCAACTTAACTCACTATAGGCTATAAGGGGTCCGAATTCTCAGGAATGTATGTAATACAGGTTATCTTAATTATATTTAATCACGTGGAAAGGATTTAGCGACAACACAGACGCTGTGTGTGAGTGTGTGTACTGTGTGATTGTGTGTATTGTGTGAGTGTGTGTATGTGTACATGTATTCGTGTAAGAGAGTGATGAAGGAGAGGGAGAAAGTTGGGCCAGGAGGGAGAGTGTGAGAGAAAGAGAATGCAAGAGGGAACATGATGTGCAGTTATTCAGAGAAAAGGGAGCATTTTGTTTATAACAGACTGAGCTAGTGGTAACACTTAATTCCACATGTGATACACCGCTAATCAAAATCATATCATATGCTGGCTCTTTGATATGAGGGAGAAATGTTAGCTAAGTGTAACCCCTGGCCGCTTGGGTCAAGCAAAAATGCAGTAAATGTTTGGCAGGCATATGGCCTGAGAAAAATTGTCAGTCCTGCCAAAATGTGCTCATGGGAGGGGTCGAAGGCAAGTGGAAGTGAGTGGGGGGAAATACTGTGATAGCTCTGCGAGGGTTGACATACTGTGCATTGCACTTGGATGTACAATCTGTGCAGGGGGTGTAGGCGGGGTTTTCTGAGCGTGTTAACCCAAAAATACTAAATATTGCACTGAGATGAAGCAACAATTAGGCTATTCTTTCTCGGGTGTTATGGTTGACATAAAGGCATACGTGCAGTGGGAGACTATCAATTAAATTCCACAAAAACGTCTAAAAGCTATTAACAAATAAAATGTGGATTTTAATTTATTCCAGATTACGCAATTGAAAATCGACCATAATCCGTTTGCCAAAGGATTCCGTGACACGGGCAATGGCAGGCGAGAGAAGAGGTAAGGAAAAGTAAACTATTCCCTTACTGAGCTACAAAAATTAAGGACACATGTTGTAGGATGTTAAACACTTGTTAAAAAAATATTCCTTTTGGATTCCAAGTAGAACCCTCTTAGAAAAGTTACATGTTCTACCACGAAGCATCTGGGTTCTGTCTGGAAATAAAAGGGTTCTACCTGCATCCCAATAAGTATTTTAAGTGGTTTCCCCACAGGGAGAACATTTTTTCTGAGTGTAGATATGAAGGCAGACAGCGATCTTTGTGAATTCCAAAAAGAGTTAGGCTACCAGTGTCCATTTGCACAGGGGTATTATTTTATGAAAATCCCTTCATCGACTTTTTAAAAATATGTTCTAAACAGTAAAAGAGACTAGTTTGGTTGGGGTTTCGTTGCTTTCTGCTCAGAGCATATATATATATATATATATATATATATATATATGTATGTATGTATGTGTGTGTGTATAATGCCTCAAAATATGCACTCAAAATGTTTTTAGGCATCTGTATTTACATTTTATACGTCATGTGGTAACCCACATAATTTGCTTTGAATAAATAATCCGTTGGTTTATAGATTATTTTTGACACAGTTATGGTGACCAATAACCTTTTTGCCTAATGTAGGAAACAGCTGGCCTTGCAGTCCATTCGCTCATACGAGGAGCAGCAGAAAAAAGAGAACGGGACGTCCGACGACTCCTCCGGCGAGCAAGCCTCATTCAAATGTTTCGGCCAGGCCTCATCTCCCGCGGTGTCAACTGTGGGGCCTCCCAACCTGAAAGGTAGTGAAAGCCACAGCTTCTGCTTTCGTAAAGATATAGACATAATTTGCTAATAACAAAGACCCCTACCTACAGTAGTATTTTCTTGTTTTGTGAGCTGAGAATTTTTTTTTTTTAATTATAGCATGGGATTTAGTTGAAACACTGCTGAATGACTCTGAGGATATTAGTATGCCTATTGAGTTGAATAATTATGCGAGAAATGTTGTAATTATATCTAGCACCAACAACAATATATAACATTTATGTCTGCTCATTCTAAACATTCAATCACGCTATGGATAGCATGCTCGCATTTAGCAATCACATTAGCCAAATTATATTTCTGCCAGAGTTACATACAAAATAAAATTAACTGTGGAGGTAGACCCATTCGCAATTAATGTTCTGTCAATAATGAACGAGAATAATTTGTCGTAATTGTGTTAGAAGTTCTAAAATTATTTAAAACACGTGATCAGTGTGCTAAGGTTTTGAAAAGCTTATGGATTTATATGTAGCGCAATAAATTATGGAATAATTTAGGCCTTTTTATTGGCAGGACGGATCATTTTCATTTCGACCAATGCTGAATATATAGTAACCGTATCTAAATGTATACCATTTCAGCTGGTAGCCATATGACATCGAAAGTCATGGGAAATTAAATAATCGTAGCCTATGTGAGGCATGTCTTGTCGTCACTTTTGAAAATTGAAAGGAAATAAGACAAGTAGAGACTAACTTAGTTCTAAAACTACATTTATTTTTAAAGACACAATTCTTCATTTAGCATATCACTAACTTTTTACTCTTTTCTGGTAGATTTCTGTGAGAGTGATGAAGACAGCGATGATGAGAGCAAAGATGGCAATCTGAAGGACGGGCCGGACTCAAGCAAGATCTCTACTACTACGGAGGATGGGAAGGATCACGAAGCGAGCCCTAGTAAAGGTCATCAATTCTGTGTCAGTGACTCTACTGGCCGGTCTCGGGAAAGCGCACCGAGGACTGAGAAAAAGCAAGTGGACTCTCGACAGAGTCCCATCACTGTTATATCCAGCACTACTCGGTCCGGAGAGGACCTCAAGAGTCCAAACCGGGACCAGCCCAAGGCGGACGAGTGCAGATCTATAAGCAAGGACAACTACGTGCCTTTGACTGTTCAAACTGACAGCAGCCCACACTTAAGCCATAGTCATTTGCATAATTTTGGATTTCCACCGGGTTTAGCGGGACAACAGTTTTTCAATCATTTGGGGGGCGCGCATCCGTTTCTTTTGCACCCCAGTCAGTTCAACATGGGAGGCGCGTTCTCGAATATGGCCGCGGGCATGGGCCCCTTAATGGCAGCGGTGTCCTCGGGAGGGGTTAGCACCATGGACACGGCCAGCATGGCGTCACCCTCGCAAAGCCTGACGGGAGCTCATGGACTGCCTTTCCATCTGCAACAACATGTCTTGGCATCGCAGGTAAAACCTGTTTTATTACTATCAGCAGTATAGTAGCCTATTGCCTGTGTACAACACATATGACGTGTGTGCTCCAGAGGTATTCGTTATATTTTGACGATAATAATGGCCTATGCGTGTCAGTTAAGGTCTTCTTGTCCACATTAGTCTGAGAGTAAATGTCAATACTGAGTAAAAATGTTACATTTTCATTTTATATTAATAACCTTTTCCTCGTGGGATAAACGACACAACAGGTGTGAGACAACAGCATATACAATAACCAAATGTATTTTATAGGGACTACATTTACTTGGATTAGATAGGAAGGGTGGATATTATCTGTCAGATTTTTTTTTTACAATATATGGTGGGATTAAGGCTGAGACCACCTAAGTATTGAAACAATAGTGTTAGGAAGTGTTGATGTGAACTCATTAATGAAGTCTGTGTTTTGGAGGAACTTGGTGAGTGTTTAAAATGCTTCACTGGTTTGAGTAGTAAATACTAACAGATATTTTATGTAGTTCATCATGTACAGCATCATATATAAATGCGTTCTGTGGGCATTGACAATTAATTAACTTTTTGCAATGCTGCATAAATCACGATATCACGTGGGTCAATTACCCAACATACATACTTTATTTTTTATACAATTTTTTTTATCGTTTTACCGTTGCATAGACATATATACGACAGATGACCTAGTGGTTAAAGTGTTTGGTCAGATACTGATAGGTTTGTTGGTTGGACTCCCAGGACACACAATGTGAGAAGTTGCTCCTGTAAATCCCTCCGGATGCGAGTGTCTGCTAAATTACGTAAACGTAAATATAACACTATCCTTTGTGCTTGTCTCTCAGGCCAAATTATATACATATAGGTCAAAATCACAAAGAGAAAAGTGAAAGTAAATCACACAACATTTCCCAATATATACAAAGGTCAAGCACATTGTGACTAATTCAGGTGTAGCCTATTTTCCATGTTTTGCTTTGTCAGGATACCATGGTGCGTAAAAGCTTTCGCGTCTATTTACCATATTATGTAAGGCCTATAGTTATACTTCTATACTTCTTCTGCTCTCTCCGCAGGGCCTGGCCATGTCTCCATTTGGGAGCCTGTTCCCTTATCCGTACACGTACATGGCAGCAGCCGCGGCAGCCTCCTCCGCAGCCTCCTCCTCTGTCCATCGGCACCCTTTCCTGAACGCAGTGCGCCCCCGCCTCAGGTACAGCCCTTACTCCATCCCTATGAGTGTGCCAGACAGCACTCTTCTCACCACAGCCATCCCCTCCATGGCTAGCAGCGCGGCTGAGCTGAAAGGAGATGGCATGGCCACGAGCCCGGTCTCAGCCACCCTGGACTCCACATCCGAGGTCACCAGTCGGTCGTCCACCATATCGTCTGGCTCGACCTCCCTTTCCCCAAAAACTTGTTCTGAGAAAGATTCCACTAACGAGTTGCAGAGTATTCAGCGCTTGGTCAGCGGACTCGATTCAAAACAGGACAGACCACGAAGCGTGTCCCCATAAATTCTAATGTTGTTTGTTGTAGTTGTTGTGAAGATAATGATGATCATGAGGACAATGAGGATGAGTACGACGACACCCTTCTAGCGAATGCGGGTTTAGAAAACGGACCTATTGAACAGTTTCAATTTTAAAATGCACTTTGGTTAAATACACATCTGATATGTATATTTTTCTTTTGTTAAATTAATTAAACAACACTTTTAAAAATTTATTGTTATTTGAATACCATACAAGTATTGAAACTGAAAGGTTGGCGTGGATGATACTCACAGATCTTTGATAAGTTGCTGCTGTGTGATGTCCTATCTAAGTTTGTTTTATGTCGAGTTGCTGAGGTAACGACTTTTGTTTGATTTAATATGCACTCTGAATTGGTTATAATTATTTGAATTCACTCCCCTTATAAAGACTGCTGTGTTTGATGTAATATTGCATTACTATTAGAAGCCAATCATTATGCTCATAGGGTAGGTGACACTTTGCATGCCCTACAAAAAGTTGTATATTTTATGACTCAATTTGTTCTTAGGTTTATTTTTATCAAATTTAAAATGAACTAATGTGCATAAAACAATGCTTCAGGCTGACCTTAAAATCAGTCTTGAGAAAATAATATTTCACTCGCTCACTGTTTTTGCTAAGGATTCGATCAATTTGTCTACGGTTATTGATTTTACGAAATAATTTCCGTGTATGTCAATTTATATAAGAATGGATTATGTAAATCCCTGCTGCCAAAACAGAACCAAGGTTACTTGCCTTTTTACCTTCATGTGCGAGTGGTTGAGATTGTCTTAAAATCGCATGCCGAATCCAGCATAGCCGAAGTATTCAACTGGCAAAGGGAATCTGAAATATAATTGAAAAGGTGATATTGATAATAAATGTAAATAGTGATATATAAACATATTTATGTAATTATTTCATATTGATATTGCCTGTAAATACGGAGTAGTTTGTTTTTAGGGGTATGTCCTTAATTTATTGTCGATACCTGTAAATATAGTTTGTGGGCTATAATCCTCGTTTTACCATCTGCATTTTATATCCCCCTGAATACGGATTTACCTGTATCCCAAATATCCACAGAGCTAGTAATTATAGCGGACACACCCATGTGCCATTGTACCTTACCTGTTGTCTCTGTGTTAAATGCTAGTTCATATGAATGAAAGGGAGAGCACACTGCACCAACAGCTTGAAAAATTGATGAATCATTTTCTCTGATAATAAAAAAAATCTTTGTCTACGTGTGTGTCAAAATTGACGAATTTTCTGTTTAAAATACATTGCAGCCTGATAGAAGTGCCGCATCTTATCGAAATATGAAGGTTTATTTTGTGTTTCTAAAGTTGTCATTGGGTTATGTTGTATTTCTGTCTAGTTTACAACATCAACAATGTGTTCTTGAAAGTTTCATTAAAATCTTGAAATACGTTTCCATGTGTCAGCTTATTTACATATAATTATGATTAAAACGATTTGGATTCATTCAATGCAATGTAATAGCTCCCACCAAATATGTGTTACTACTAAATCAAGTTGTGTGGCATAGTATGTCTTTTCCACGATCTCTTTCCACCACTAGTCAACTTCAGCATTTTGAAATAGAACAGTCGATGTTATGTTCAAAAAGTTGAGAAATGCTATTAGGAGAACCTGAGAGAACAAGGCAAGGGGATCCTCGCCACAACAGCTATCATACAAGGAATTCCTTCCTGGACACAAGACTGCGCCAGAGCAAGTCATTGGGCGCGTGTGTTTTATGAGCCTGCTGAGTAGCCTATTGACAGATTGTTTTTTCGGCCAACGTGAACCCTAAAGAATGTAAAATAACTTCACTGAACTCCACATTGCGCTTAGAGTCATGAGTTTATCAACTTCATATCTTTATTTGTATATTGTATGGTTAATAAGTTACGACAGTGGCGCTAGGGAATATAAGTAAACACGACACCAAGTATCTCAATTGCTCTGTCTATTGCTCACCTGGCGCCTTCGATATCTTACTTGACTTTATTGCACGGAAGGCGGCGGTGCGTCTGCAATAATGTTGAAATGGATTCTCACGTTAACATGCCAGGCGTAACGCCACCTAGTGCCACCCAGTACAACTACATGACAAAGGACAGCAGAGTGATAACCTCGAACAATGTGGACACAGGTTACGTAGCCTGCCTAGGTGGGTGCTCACGATAATCATCCAGTTATTGAACACATATTAGTGGATAATAGTTAACAGAAAAATAATTTCTGCAGTGAACTAAACCTATGCTTTATATATGTTGCTTGCTGGACATGGGTAGAGAATTTGCACCACCAAAACATTGCCATGATGTCATACAAGAACGATGTCATACGCAAACCTTATTTATGCATTTGAACATGATGTCATTGTACGCATGGGACTGGAAATAAATACAACGAATTTAGAAGTGTCTAAAAATCTACTTATAATGAACTCATATTATTTCATTGTGCTGTCGTTGTGGAAATGTAAATCCGATTCCATTGTTCTTTGGATTTTTGACCTATATTATTTCGAGTCTTTGTACAGTGATCTAGCTTCTCAGTCTCAATGTGTGGGTGTGTGTGTGGGGGGGGGTCTCTCAGTGTTAGGCATATATATCAAATAATCATCCACAGTCAAACACAGTTTGCCAACTATCTATCCACATATATCTACTTATTTCAGGCACTTATGTTGTATTTACATTTGATATAATACAATCTTCTTTACCTTTTAGCTTAATTGGACGTAGTTAAAACCGTCTCACCCGGGCGCAATTTGAACAATAATTATATGCACGCAAGAAGAATTGGTTTCTGTGTAACTACCTTGTTTTTAGGACATTGCCAATAGACCTAACTAGAGATGATTAATCCAAACATATTTTCCACGTTGTTTGCCATGTCAATAGCCTATATCTTTTGGTGTTTTTTGTCTATATCTTGCAGGCTAATTGTTATATTGAAACTGTGAGAAAGGACAATATTATTTTCCTTGTAATGTCACTTCACGCAGGAATTGTCCCAACCCGATAACCAGGTGTTTCACCATCCTTATTATAACCTGTTTTAATTATAGCATAATAAAAGACCCCATCGCAGCTGTTGATTTGCCAATGGGCCCACAGTCTAGTGAGTGAAATACTTGCGGTTCCTCCAGCTGGAGCTACAGTACTTATGTTACAGTTGTATAGCGCCGCTGTGTGGTTCAGTAGACATAAAATGACTTTTAAACCTTAGCTAACTCATAGAAAAATATGGTCATGCTGTTCCCATATTAGGAAAGTTATGCAGCATAACATTGATAGTTAGACCTACAGAACTACCATCAAATGCCCTAAAACAATATAAAACTATTGTCACTAATTGAGCGTGATTCATACGATGACAACAGTGTAAATAGTCCACACACACACACACCAACAGGCATTTAAACCAGCGCACGGTTTATAGATCCTTGGAAACAATATTTATTGTCACTAGCGACTGATCCAGTCAGGCAACTCATTTTGATGTTTCACATTAGGCAGCACATCAAAATAAGATTTGATCTAATTGATATAAGCCAAGATAAGGAGAATGGAAATAACCTCTAAAGCCCTAGGACCAAACTGACAAGGCAGAGCTGGCAAAGTGACAAGGCAGTTCTTCCTAATTGCTCCCAGGTTGTTGCTGTAAATTACAATTCATACGTGCAAAACAAGTAATGCACAACTAGGGACATCATTTCTTTGTTTTTAGTGTAAAATAATAATTACAACTTTTTAATTGATGAGCAGATAAGAATAAAGTTGGAAACAAATGTGGTGCTGGGCAACAAAACGGAGAAGGCTTTTATCACGTCACTGAGTTGCCAACTGTTTGGAGCGAAGAATTATAGATCACATTTCATTCTTTGATTGAATAAGCCACCTTTGCAAATCAAATATGTTTGCACTTTGTGTTACTGTGCCCAACAGGGGGCACTAATTGTCTACCTCAGTGACAGAAAAAAACTGATTAGTAATCACTGAGTATATGCCAAGAGCTGCAGTCACAAAACCTTTGCTCAATATCCCACTTCAATAGAGATATTCATTAAATTAATTAAATCCTAGAGTCCTAGCGTTACTATTTCATCCCCGGTTCAAAAATACCTAGCAAACATCTCACCTAATTACACAGTGACTGGATGAGGACAATGAAAAACAATTTAGACACATTTACGATCTGATTAAATAAAAACATGACATATAGAAGTATAAAATAGTACAGCCGTTAGTTATTAGAATCGGTCATGTTTGTGACTCAGTAGTAATGCCACCATGAACCACATGGTGGAGACATGAGATCACATTTTGAATTCAGTGTCCCACAAATGTAAACAAGTATTTACTACATTAAGTCAATGGAGTGTCAGAGACTCAATATAGTTTGAATTGTATTAAAATGTATATTAGTATATCTGTCTACACATCTTTTACAGATATCTGTATGTATCTGTATGTAAACATGAATCAACAATTGGGGGTGGGGTGGTGGTCTAAGACAGTGTTTCTCAAATCAGTCATGGACGATCCTAATTTTTATGCTAATCCAGCACCCACTCCTCAATCAATCAATGGCTTGCTGATATGGTGAGTTGTTGAATCAAGTGTGTTAGTGCTGATCTGTATCGTGAGGGTATCTAATCTGCCATTATATAATAGGTATGGTTAAAAATTGAATGACGTACTGTAGGTCCACAGTGAATACACATTTCACATGAACCCAGTGCTACTTTGTGCTGCTGTGCCAAATGGGTTATTTACATGTTTTTAATAAATCCTGGTTTAGAAGGATATTCAAACCTGCCACAGAATTCTCCCCTTGTAACTGAGGAGTCTAATCTCTCCCTGATAGGAATGAGAGAAGGCAATCTCCTGCAAGAGAAGGCAATCTCCTATGAGAGAAGGCAATCTCTTATGAGAGAAAGCAATCTCATTTGAGAGAAGGCAATGTCCTATAAGAGATGACAATCTCCTATGGCACTAGCAGTCTCCAGCATCAATGACACTTCATAGACAACCACTGGCTGGCAGGGCAATCTCCTACAAGAGAAGGCAATCTCCTATAAGAGAAGGCAATCTCCTACAAGAGAAGGCAATCTCCTGCAAGAGAAGGCAATCTCCTGCAAGAGAAGGCAATCTCCTATGAGAGATGGCAATCTCCTATGAGAGAAGGCAATCTCCTATGAGAGAAGGCAATCTCCTATGAGAGAAGGCAATCTCCTATGAGAGAAGACAATCTCTTATGAGAGATGGCAATCTCCTATGAGAGAAGGCAATCTCCTATGAGAGAGGGCAATCTCCTATGGGAGAAGGCAATCTCCTATAAGAGAAGGCAATCTCCTACGAGAGAAGACAATCTTCTATGAGAGATGGCAATCTCCTATAAGAGAAGACAATCTCCTATGAGAGAAGGCAATGTCCTATGAGAGAAGATAATCTCCTATAAGAGATGGCAATCTCCTATGGCACTAGCAGTCTCCAGCATCAATGACACTTCATAGACAACCACTGGCTGGCAGGGTAGGAGAGTTGCACCACACACAGACCAGCAGACACACGCTCACACACACACACACACACTCACACAAACAGAGACACACACACACACACACACACAGACACACACACACACACACACACACACACACACACTCACACAAACAGAGACACACACATACACAGACACACACACAGACTTTCAAAAAGAAATGACCATATACTTTTGGAGTAAAGAGCCTCAACGTTTTTATTATATTTGAATTGCCTAAAGTCCTTTGAGTGTTCATGCAGAGATCATGGGGTTGAATCTCGCCAACTGTAATTTTAGGACATAATCTCCTTTTATCTTCCACTGTCTCTTTATTACTAAAAGCCTGTTTGTTATTGAAAGCCTAAAGGCAAAATAAAAAATGTAAACCTCTCCAATAGAAATCCCCAATAACATGGCAATGTTAGGGCAGGCTAGCACAGTTCAAGAACTTATTTCAATCTACCAGATCTGTTGTCCTGAATTATGCATGTGTATGCTATCAAATCCCTGGCTAACCAAACCTCTGGTTCCGGCCAAACTCAACATCCCACAGATGTTAGTATCTACTCCAGAAGGAGTTTGGATCCAAGATACGTCCAAGATGATTCCCAAAAACATAGCAAGAAAAATCTAAACCTTCTGATTTGTCCCCAAATCCAATGGATTTGGTCAGCCCCAGAACACACATGCTATTAAATAACAATTACAAAATTCATAATTGGCTTTAATACTGTGATTGATCAGAGATTATCCAATGGAGGATGGCTTTGTTTCTTAAAACAACCCTTATTTTTATTTCATCTAAAGACTACAATGAAACTGACTCAGGCTGAAATACGTAGTGAATGGAAGATTTCAATTTCAGGTTGCCATCAAATCAATAGCAGTCTTTCAATATAAAGTTGTTTTTGTCAGAACATTGTAATTTTGTCACTTTACCATGGTTGCAGATATTATGGTTTCAGATACTTTTGAGAAAATTAATAACCAATTTTTCAAATATTCCATTGGTCATTTTTGAGAGGATCAAATCAACAGTAGGCAAATTCTAGTTGAGTGATCTACAAACCACTGAACATTCACTGTGGTTATAATCTTCCTAAACAAGACTTGCCAAACCTAGCACTGTGAAGCCAGTGACAATAGGGTCAAACGATCAAAAGACAAATTTGCCTCCAATAATATTTCTAAGCTATTGCTACATGTTGTGTTTCTGAAATAAAATAACGTTTTGCAATTAAATAAATTAGTAAGACAAAATGTTTTCTGTTTAACATTGCTGTGTGCAGTTTGCCCTGAGAATAGCTTGGTATGAACGGTGGTTTTCAGCACCACTATTCAAGAAGTCACTGATTTGTTTCGCATGAAATATCTTGCAGCTAAAAATGAACTTGAAATTTAAAGTGAAAGTAATAAACACCGGCCTTTTGCTGTTATTAATGTAGTGTTTTATCAAAAATGCATGTATAATTACTTAGAATAATACTATTACAGTTTATCCCAGTTGTTTATACACGGTGACCAAAAGCATACACAGTGTGATCAGATGAGCAAGCTAACATCCCAGAACCATGAACCATTTCTGCAAAACCAAGCACACAATCTAGTTGCTTCAACTCAATTTCCGAGTCCAGTTTACTCATGCTGCAAACACACACAACTCTCAATGTGTTAGCACAATTGTCATTGCGAAAACACCTGTGCCATTTGTGAGAATACATGAGTAACCACACAAAACTTAAAGTTCCAATGCATTACAACACACTTCAAAGGTGCAAACCCAACTAACCAAATTGGTCACTCAATTATCTTAGTTCTGTCGAGTATAAAAAAGGGGACACAAAGACTCATGATTGTACAGGAAAAATAGAGCAATAAAGAGCAGAAAGGGGAAGAGGTAGGGGAAGACACAGAGGAGGAAGGATTCAACCTGACCAAGAGGCAGCGCTGGGGAAGGAACCAAGGCTACCGAGCAAGTGTCGAGGTCCCTGGCCAAAGGGGTGGAAACATCACCATGTATGGAGGTCCCTGGCCAAAGGGGTGGAAACATCACCATGTACGGAGGTCCCTGGCCAAAGGGGTGGAAACATCACCATGTATGGAGGTCCCTGGCCAAAGGGGTGGAAACCACCATGTATGGAGGTCCCTGGCCAAAGGGGTGGTAACATCACCATGTGTGCTACTGTCAGTCAGCAGGGGGTTGTCCATCACCATGTCACACCTGGCCCTTACAACACAACACTCCTTCTGGTGTTCCTTGATACACTGTATGACCATTTTTCCCACCCCAAGAAAGACAACATAGGTCACCCAGGCTCACCAACCACCCCCGGATCCAAAGGATTCTCCTTCCACTCTATTCCCCCTTCCTCAACCCAATCGAGGAATTTTGGAAGATGTATGATCAGAACCCTCATCAGCAAATGAGTCTTCTCCAGGTAATGGAGGAGGTCCGTGGTGATATCACTGCAGAGACATGCCAAGGATGTGTCCCATGCTAGGCACTTTTCTTCCTGCTGCTTGTCCAGGGAACACATCAGTCGTGATGTGGATGAAAACATATGGCCAACTCAACATGACAGGCAGGACAATGCCTGTTTTTTTTCTCTCCATTCATATCTACGGTACAATACCGTAATTTTTTGTTGCTTGATGATACATAATGTATATGTGTTATATATAAATACATTTTTAATTGTTGGGTGGCCAGGATCAAACTTTATGTAAAGTTCTTTGCTGGCTGTGTTGGTGGATTCTTTTTGTTTTCCTACATGTCTTCCATTTTGATGAGAGAGTTAATTTTTCTACACCCAGTGTTTTCTTACAGTTTTTTGCGATTGCTTGTTGGAGAATTTGGCTCATTGTGTCAAAACTCAACACACAAGCCAAATAAGACACAACACTTGGAGATAAACATCTCACTTCTATGTCAAAATGAAACACTGCAATCAAAACCTGCAATCAAAACAAACCTTTTTCAAAATGGCATTTTTGCAACAGAATGATTACACACATGCACCATTTGAATTAATCTTTAAAAGCAGCAACAACACACTGATCTACTTTATAGAAAACACTACTATCTTAGTACTTGGTATACCATACCTTTATAATTTTCTCATACAAGCTTTTGTGAAAGATTGTTCCAGTACATTTCAATGAACACAAAAATAGAAAGGCTTAAAAAAAAGAAATATACAGCTTACTTGTCTGCCTTTGCAGGCTTTTACAACAACAAAAGCACACAAATAAAAGTAGAATTACAGTACAGTAAGCAATACAAAATGTTACTGTAATGTCAGAGAAACAAAAATAATTACAGTAAAATTACAGAACAATTACAGTACAATGGTAAACAAAAAATAATATTGTAAGGGATTGTAAGGGATGGAGTGGTTGGTTCAGGGATCCTGTCTTCTATTAGGTTCTGGCCACCTCATCCACATCGCAGGCAGTGTCATCCCTGGCTAGGCAACGGGGAAGATCTCATCCCTGGCTAGGCAACGGGGAAGATGTCATCCTTGGCTAGGCAACGGGAAAATGTCATCCTTGGCTAGACAATGGGGAAAATGTCATCCCTGGCTAGACAATGGGGAAAATGTCATCCCTGGCTAGGCAATGGGGAAAATGTCATCCCTGGCTAGGCAATGGGGAAAATGTCATCCCTGGCTAGGCAACGGGTAAAATGTCATCCCTGGCTAGGCAACGGGGAAAATATCACCTTGCGTTCCATATCCAACCCTTCCATATCCACTTCAATGTCTCCGCATGCCTCTTCCATTGCTTGCAGAAGAAGCAGGAGGTTCACCAAAGTGGCCCTAATGTCATTGTAAATATGTCTCCGTCTATTGCCTGGTCCCATTCTTTGTTCTTCTCCTCATCCTCCTCCCCTCTCTCTTTTCCTCTTCCTCTCGCTGCCTCCATGTTTGCAAAGTTCTGATAAAATGGGAGCGCTTACCCAAGGTTTATTGTAGTACTGAGGCTCAGACTAGTTGTTGTTCAATTACTGTATAAGTGTTTTCTTGTGTGTGTGTGGGTTTTGCCAATTTCAAGTATGTTTTGCATTTTGAATAGTGTTTTCCCAATGATTGAGAATTCATTCAAGAATGAAGAGATTTCATTGTCTAAAGTAAGAAACAGTGTGTAGTGTTTTGCAAAGTGTGTTGCAGAATTGCAAACAAAGTGCAAACAAAACTTCAGAGTGTGTTGCAGAATTGCAAATAAAGTGCAAAGCAGAAAATGTGTTAGTACTTTTTATGCCTTTGTTTACAGTTTTCTCAATTGCTCAAGCAGATTTGTCCACTCTGATATCACATTTTCAAAACAGTTTACACATAGGCTGAAACTGAAGCTCACAGGCCAAAATTACTAATTTTGTTCGCAAAATGCTCTCATACTCACAAATTGAATTAAACACCAATCAGTCACACCTGTAGCACTACAAATTGAACTCAGGTTAGCTCACCTCTTTTGTGAGAAATTTGCAAACATGGATGCAGAAAGAGCAAGGGCAAGAGCAAAAGGAAGAGCAAAAGGAAGAGGAAGAGGAAGAGGAGAAAGAGTAAGGGGAAGAGGGAGAGGAGAACGAGGAAGAGGAGGAGGACGACGACAACAAGAAAGGGGACCAGGTAATCGACGTAGAAATATTTCAGATGAAATTATGGCCACTGTGGTGGACCATGTAATCAAGCCTGACAATGAGGGAGGCTGGGCAGAGAGTACAGCCCAACCTAAGTCGCTTCACAGTTGCAGTTATGATACGGACATTTAGACAGGAGAACGGGCATGATACGGACATTTAGACAGGAGAACGGGCATAATACGAACATTTAAACAGGAGAACGGGCATGATACTGACATTTAGACAGGAGAACGGGCATGATACGGACATTAAGACAGGAGAAGAGTTTTGTCTTGAACTTACTACAATAGACTGTACAGTAATCATCATTGTTACACATCATGCTGCATCCCTGTACAATATAATGTAGTCCTAGAATACTGTGTTAGGTCTATGTAGTCCTAGAATACTGTGTCAGGTCTATGTAGTCCTAGAATACTGTGTCAGGTCTATGTTGTCCTAGAATACTGTGTTAGGTCTATGTAGTCCTAGAATACTGTGTCAGGTCTATGTAGTCCTAGAATACTGTCAGGTCTATGTAGTCCTAGAATACTGTGTTAGGTCTATGTAGTCCTAGAATACTGTCAGGTCTATGTAGTCCTAGAATACTGTGTCAAGTCTATGTAGTCCTAGAATACTGTGTTAGGTCTATGTAGTCCTAGAATACTGTGTCAGGTCTATGTAGTCCTAGAATACTGTGTCAGGTCCATGTAGTCCTAGAATACCGTGTTAAGTCTATGTAGTCCTAGAATACTGGGTTAGGTCTATGTAGTCTTAGAATACTGGGTTAGGTCTATGTAGTCTTAGAATACTTTGTTAGGTCTATGTCGTCTTAGAATACTGTGTTAGGTCTATGTAGTCCTAATATACTGTGTCAGGTCTATGTAGTCCTAATATACTGTGTCAGGTCTATGTAGTCCTAGAATACTGTGTTAGGTCTATGTAGTCCTAGAATACTGTGACAAGTCTATGAAGTCCTAGAATACTGTGTTAGGTCTATGTAGTCCTAGAATACTGTATTAGGTCTATGTAGTCCTAGAATACTGTGACAAGTCTATGTAGTCCTAGAATACTGTGTCAGGTCTATGCTCCTTGGAGAGCAAACAAATTGGCATAGTGTTGTGAAGTACTTGTAATATGGTTTTACAGTATGTTACTTTGTACAGTATGACAGTACAGTTTTTAAAAAAGAACCTATCCAATTACATAATTCTTGCATTTTCTAAAGAATTGCCAGACAACCTTTCATGGGTGGGAGGCAACGTGTGTTTACCCGTGAACAGGAACAGGCTATTGTCAATCTCGTGTTGGCAAACAATACCATCCGCCTACATCAACTACGAGAGCAATTTCTCACAGATCAAACAACATTCCAGAACATCAACCGTGTCAGTAAGTCAACACTTGACCACATCTTGCGTGAACACCAACTCAGCATGAAGCAGCTGTACAGGGTTCCATGTCAGAGGAATAGCATCGGTATCAAAGACCTTCGCTATGACTATGTGCAAGTGTTACCGTAATACGGTAATGGCAGTAGATTGTCTTATTTGCACTGCATAGATACATACTACGCAGGTGCCGCCCATTCTGGGGGGTCGGAGGGGATCTGCTTTGCTTGTAGTTTTGTCTGAATGTTTCTGACCCAACCCACCATCATTGTGTGAAAATGTAGACATTGTCCAGCTGTGTTTTGAGGGACACCATATTGACGTGTCATTGTATACATTGTCTGTTATAGACAGTCCTGGACTTTGATGCAGCAGCACAAGTTCATTTTCACTGAAGCTGGATTCAATCTGGCTAAAACCAGGCGTCAGGGCAGAAATGTTATAGGACCATTGTGTATGTCCCTGGGAAGTGCGGGGGAAATATCACTTTGTGTGCCGCCATTAATGGTCAGGGAGTTCTACATCACCTTGCCACCCTTCCTTTGGGCTTGGCGTTGAGAAGTGTCTAACCAGTAACCACATGTCTTCCTGCCTCTTCTGCAAGCAATGGAGGAGGCTTGCGGAGACACTGAGGTGGAGTTGATTCACGGTTGGATACGACACGCAAGACGATATTTTCCGCATTGCTGGGCCAGGGTGGACATCGCTTGTGATGTGGATGAGGTGATGTGGTCAGACCTTAATAGAAGGTGTGACTCATAAAACTATCAACCCCAACCCTTACACAACTCTTTTTGTTAACCTGTATACTATGATTTTACAGTATTTGTGTGTTACTGTGTTTGCAAAAACAGTCAGGAAAAACTGTAATAATATTCTTTCAGTTAATCATTACACAATGGACAACAAAATACAGCTATCAATATGAACCAGTTCAACCTTACAGTCATTTGTGCTATATGCCTGCATCATTTGTTGATACTTTACATAATTGTAGTATTTGCTAAAAGGCAAGCAAGCATATCACAGCATGAATTATTATTGTCTCCAAAGATGATTTTACTAGAGATAACAAACCCTGCTACACTCTGCACCTGCACTTTTTACACTTTTTTTGAGATGTCCTGTTGAAATACTGCAAAAAACGAGACACTTGTTAAGAAAGTTCTTTATTTTATTCTTGTGTGCAGGTCTTTCCATCCCATGAACATGTCTTTGACATGTAAAGACCTACAGTAAGCACCTAGACAAATTCGGACATTAATTATGGTACAGCTTTACAGTAGTACTGCATTCTTTCTTCACCATCTCAGAATGGGCTGGACCCTTTGTCCAGCTGCTCTAAAGGACAAGCCATTTCCAACATTTCCTTCATAACACTACGTAAATAGCAAACTCTCTCACCAGCCACCAGTGCAACAATGGAGATGTGAAGGTAAGCTGTACAGATCACTTACCACTATACAGTGAATGTTGTGCCGATTTTCAATGAAAAGCCACTACATGACCGTTCCCAATCACCTGTATATTGTACATATGACCAGTGACCCATGGCCCCAACATTTACTGCTCTGTAGTCACAACTCTGTAGTTAAACAAAGTTAATATTACCCTTGACAAGATGCACCCTCTACCTGTTATTATGGTGTCCAACATGATAACATTATGCCAGATGGGGAAATATTTTCTAAAAGTAAAGTAATGAAGTATCTCATGTACATAGGTATTTAGACCCTTCAGTACTTTGTAGAAGCATTTTAATATTTGGGTATGCCTCTACCAGCTTTGCACACCTGATTTTGGGCACCTGGCTTAGATCCTCTCTAGATCCTCTCAAGCTCTGTTCGATTGGATGAGGAGTGTTGCTGAAATGCAATCTTTGGGCCTCCCCACACGTGTTCAATTGGGTTCAAGTCCAGGTTTGGGTGGTCTACTCAACTACATGCAATGGCATGGCCCAGTTTGAGGTCCTGTGTGCTCAGGATAGTAACACTTTGTATTTTGCACTGATCATCATTCCCTCATTCCTGAACAGTCCCCAGTCCCTGCTACTGAAAAGCATTCCCATAGCATGATGCTCCCACCACCATGCTTCAACATAACAATGGTATTACCCAGGTGCTTAAGCTCTGTTAGAGTGGCTACTGGGTTCTTTGTCACCTCCCTACCCAAGGCTACCCCTAACCCTGGTTACTTAGTTTGGACAGGTGGCCTGCACGAGTCTTGGTGGTTCCAAACATCTTCCATTTTACAATGATGAAGAAATTATATTGACAGGTGTGTGCCTTTCTAAATCATACACAAACAATTGAATTTGCCACAGGTGGACTCCATTCAAGTTCCAGAGACATCTTAGGGATGATCAAAGGATGCATCAGAGCTCAGTTTGGAGTAAAAGGTAAAGTGTCTGAACACTTAAGATATTTCAGCTATTAATTTTCAATAAATTGGTACAAATTTATAAAAACGTGTTTTCACTTTGTGATTATGGGATATTATGTGTAGATTGATGGCAAAAATAATATTAAATCAGTTATAAATTAATTCACAGCAACATGTCGAGGAAGTAAGAAGCAGGGACGTCGCTAGGCCTATATTAATATTAATTAGCCCTCCCTAAATAAATCAATATATCAGTCAGTATATTTTCTCTATGATTTCTTTTTTTCGCCAACCGTACCATCACATCTTAAACTCCTTACAAATTGTATAGAAATTGTACATAATCGCTTTCATTTGGCAGCATGTTCAGTTGAGTTTGATGCTTTGAACGTAACTCGCTCATCTGAAGCGAGCTGTCTTCTGAAAATAGTAGCTAACGTTTCTATTGATCGGAGAAGTTTATCCTCTCAAGTTCAAAATGTAAATGCACTGGAAATCAACGGTACGTTTTGCTAATCAGTATAATCTTTCAGCTAGCCTACCACCATTTTTTATAGAAATGTATGGAGGTTAAAACATTTTTTGATATCTTAAAAATGTAATGTATGGAAATTGTTTAGACAAATTGCAGTTCGTGAAATTCGACTTACACGACAGACCAGACATCATGTAATATCAGTCTTTTTATCTTTACCGGAAGGCAAGAAAGCTTGCTACAACTTTCTAGTAGATTTCAGAGAAGACTAAGATCTGTCATTCCGAGATGAATGGGTTAATGACTAAATCTGTTTTGAAATGATTCAGAAGGATTTAGAGAAATCTCGCTTAGAAACAGAATGTGTACTGTATGTAGATGTTCATTTACGTTGACAAAAGTATTATGGCTACATTGTACATCCGTTTTTGTGCCTTTTGTTGGTGTTGAATGGATGAGGACAGAATGGACTTTAATTTCTTTATTTGGATAGTATTTAAGTCATTTTAGATCAGTGTCTAACACAAACTATGAGACAAGTATACTTTTAGCCAACCTTGACAAAAAAGAACCTTACTATGATAGATTTTACACCCATTGTTACTCTAAAAAGACATGATGAAAAGATGTTTGGGGGAGTATGCCCAGACCCCCCAAAACGAGGCATAGCCCCCCATCCATGATTTTCTAGTAACATCCCTGGTAAGAAGGGACTGAATTATTTTCAGGAGGCACTGTAAATAGAAAATATCATCTAATTTGCACTCATTCGAACATCCCCCATTTTCCTAAAGTTTGCCAAGATTTAGTCTAGTGGTAGGATGACTTTAATAAGCTCAGTGATTGTACACTACAGACTGCAATGTTGTATGGGATGAGCAGTTTGCTCTTGCAATTCACTCTGAAAGGTACACAGTCTTGTACCTTGGACGTGCATAGGTTCAGCTTTCGACAGGTTTCCTATACTGCGTGGTGTGTGTGTGTGTGTGTGTGTGTGTGTGTGTGTGTGTGTGTGTGTGTGTGTGTGTGCGTATTAAATACTGAATGGATAGTGAAAAAAAGAGGTGCAAGGATCTGATGGTTACAGGCTTGAGGCAATGGTCACATGACGTTCCTGCCATGTGGTATTAGAGAGAATGGTCTACAACTTGGGTGGCTTGACTGTGAGCTTATTTATAAATTGTTTTATTTTGTAAAACGCTAGATTGTAACAGTTTTGTAAACTTGAAGAATCAATAGCTCTGGATACCACCTTCCAATGTTACATGCGGCAAATTTTCAGTTGAGCCCCTGGAGGTTTGCAAGTGTGAAGACAATTGTGTCGGAAACAATATCAAGTTTCTGTGAAATGTGCAAGCATAATGCTCAATTTCCAGAGATTAACTTCCAGAATCCTGCGTGGTACAACTCGAACATGTCATTTTAAAATCAAACTCTATTGAAATGATTTAAATGTAACCTAAGATAGGTCTGTCTACCGTTTTATTCTCTCTCTTGTAATGTACTACCTTCCTCTGACACTGTCTGTAGAGGTCTTGGATGACTGCGTGTTTGGCCCTGGTGATATCTTGACCGTTCTTACTATCCTTTGCCAATGTGGTAGTCATGACACTTGGCACTCTTGATGGTGCAGGTGTAAAATTGTTTGAGAATCTGTGGGCCCATGCCAAATACTTTCTGTCTTCTAAGGGGAAATAGGCTCTGAGTGTGTGTGGCCTATATTAGTTTGTTGGTGATGTGGACGCTAAGGAGCTATAAGCTCTTGAAGCCTTTCCACTTCAGCTCATTTGATGTGGATATGGGCATATGCTCACCCCTCATGTAGTCCCTAATCAGCTCCATTATCTTAGTAGTGTTGCTGTCCTGGTCCCACTTCCAGGACCCTGATCTCCTGATCTCTTATTTTGCTGACAACCTGGATTATGGTGTTGGAGATGTGCGTGACCACTCCGTCATCATTGAAGAAAGGGTACAGGTTAGAACTAAGCACGCACCACTGTGGGGTGGCAAATGGTCTGTGGCCAACCCTTCCCCACCCAGGGGACCAGTTGTATTGGAGGGGTATTATGATGTTGAACCCTGATCGTGGGGCTTTTAATATGAAGGTTTCTGGTTTGGATATGTACATATGGTCACTCTGGCAACTACAGTGAGGGGAAAAAAATATTTGATTCCCTGCTGATTTTGTATGTTTGCCCACTGACAAAGAAATGATCAGTCTATAATTTTAATGGTAGGCTTATTTGAACAGTGAGAGACAGAATAACAACAAAAACATCCAGAAAAATGCATGTCAAAAATATTATACATTGATTTGCATTTTAATGAGTGAAATAAGTATTTGATCCCCTCTTAATCAAAAAGATTTCTGGCTCCCAGGTGTCTTTTATACAGGCAACGAGCTGAGATTTGGAGCACACTTAAAGGGAGTGCTCCTAATCTCAGCTTGTTACCTGTATAAAAGACACCTGTCCACAGAAGCAATCAATCAATCAGATTCCAAACTCTCCACCATGGCCAAGACCAAAGAGCTGTCCAAGGATGTCAGGGACAAGATTGTAGACCTACACAAGGCTGGAATGGGCTACAAGACCATCGCCAAGCAGCTTGGTGAGGTGACAACAGTTGGTGCGATTATTCGCAAATGGAAAAAACACAAAAGAACTGTCAATCTCCCTCGGTCTGGGGCTCCATGCAAGATCTCACCTCGTGGAGTTGCAATGATCATGAGAAAGGAATCAGCCCAGAACAGGAATCAGCCCAGAACTACACGGGAGGATCTTGTCAATGATCTCAAGGCAGCTGGGACCATAGTCACCAAGAAAACAATTGGTAACACACTACGCCGTGAAGGACTGAAATCCTGCAGCACCCGCAAGGTCCCCCTGCTCAAGAAAGCACATGTGCAGGCCCGTCTGAAGCTTGCCAGTGAACATCTGAATGATTCAAAGGAGAATTGGGTGAAAGTGTTGTAGACAGATGAGACCAAAATCGAGCTCTTTGGCATCAACTCAATTCGCCGTGTTTGGAGGAGGAGGAATGCTGCCTATGACCCCAAGAACACTATCCCCACCGTCAAACATGGAGGTGGAAACATTATGCTTTGGGGGTGTTTTTCTACTAAGGGGACAGGATAACTTCACCACATCAAAGGGACGATGGACGGGGCCATGTTCCGTCAAATCTTGGGTGAGAACCTCCTTCCCTCAGCCAGGGCATTGAAAATGGGTCGTGGTTGGGTATTCCAGCATGACAATGACCCAAAACACACAGCCAAGGCAACAAAGGAGTGGCTCAAGAAGAAGCACATTAAGGTCCTGGAATGGCCTAGCCAGTCTCCAGACCTTAATCCCATAGAAAATCTGTGGAGGGAGCTTAAGGTTCGAGTTGCCAAACGTCAGCCTCGAAACCTTAATGACTTGGAGAAGATCTGCAAAGGGGAGTGGGACAAAATCCCTCCTGAGATGTGTGTAAACCTGGTGGCCAACTACAAGAAATGTCTGACCTCTGTGATTGCCAACAAGGGTTTTGCCACCAAGTACTAAGTCATGTTTTGCAGAGGGGTTGAATCATTATTTCACTCATTAAAATGCAAATCAATTTATAACATTTTTGACATGCATTTTTCTGGATTTTTTTGTTGTTATTCTGTCTCTCACTGTTCAAATAAACCTACCATTAAAATTATAGACTGATCATTTCTTTGTCAGTGGGCAAACGTACAAAATCAGCAGGGGATCAAATATTTTTTTTCCCCTCACTGTATGTCATTGATGCGATTATTAGTAGGTTGTCTTAGTTGGCTGGGTAAGCTAGGCTTCACATTCTTTTATCCATACTTCTCAGGGTTTTTGTGATAGCAACATTTTTGTGTCCATCAGATTGTTGTAAATCGATGTATAAATGGTGTTCAGGTATGCATTGCAATAATTCCATATTTCACTGTATTTTGTCTGATGTAAAGTTACCTGAAGAGACACAAGTCATAAATCTGTTCTCCAACTGTGTGAGCTACAAAAGAGTGATTTATTTCCTCTGAAAGGAAAAAGCCAGGAAACACATGCCTACTGTAATCATTTGATGTGTGATTACAACTGTGATACAGACACATTTGTTTGGAATCATCTGCAGCTGTATTCAAAAACAGGTCTCGTCACATGAAGTATACCGTAGACTATGTGCAAAAAGAAGAATCTTGTCAATGCAATATGTATAGCCCACAACAAGGTTAGTTATCACTGTTTTAAATTTCCTGACATTCTTTCCAGGAAATTATGGCAGAAACGTGAATTACCTAAATGAAGAAGGGAAAATCATTCAAAAATAATAGTAATTACAAAATTGGTCCAAGCACGTAAGACATCTGCTATCCTGAAAGATGGACTCTGGAGTATTTTTGTCAGATTGATGTTGTAAAATAGTTGCTTTTCAAATCAAAGAGTTGCTTTTCAATGTGTACATAACAACAAAATGTGTATATATATTATTTCAATTTTTTTCCAATTTGTAAAATATCATTTGAAATTGGCGCGCTTAAAATCTCCAGGAAACTTGTGAGAACTACCTTCTCCCTACAAATAAAAAATAACATAAAAGGTCCCACCAATGAAAAAAAGCCTGCAGATCTGGATCATCGCACTCCATGGATTATCTACTGTTTCCATCTTTTCATACACATACTGCATCTCAGACATACTGCATCTCAGACATACTGAATCTCAGACATACTGAATCTCAGACATACTGCATCTCAGACATACTGCATCTCAGACATACTGCATCTCCGACATACTGAATCTCAGACATACTGCATCTCAGACATACTGCATCTCAGACATACTGCATCTCAGACATACTGCATCTCAGACACCACTGACACAATTTTCATTAAACTTGGATAAATGATGAGTCTTGCCATAGGGATCTGACATTTACAAAAATACACTGATTAACCAAAGGCAGGCACTATAGTAATCAAAGAATATTCTTCAATTTCAGACGCCTCAGGACAGATTTTGAATAATCTTGAGTGAATGCTGGGACTGAACAGAGGTCAGGCATTTGGTATATTACACAGATTTTCCAAAGGGGGGAGCTGTAGGCCTAGAAATAAAATGAAATCCCAAACATGGATCTCCTATCCTTTTAAGTTAGCCTTGATCACTTTCTAGCATTAATTCATCTCATGAGAAACAAGTGACCTATATAGACGTATTAGATATTTTGCAAATTAGACAATTAAACATTTACTTTGATTTAACAATTATTTTATCAGGGAGTCATGATAGCAGCTATGTTTGAATTTCAGATATACATACCAAAAAAAAAGTTTAAAAAAAAGTGAAACATATTATTCATTCATCAGTAATTGAGTCCAAAATGAACTTTCAGACATGCCCTAGAGGTACCGAACATCTAATTTAAGAACATTTTGAAGTGTTTCACAAATAAGCTTCCAGAAAATTTAAAGCTGATTTGACCTGTTTTGTCTTTCCCATTAATCCACAACACATGTGTTTGACTGTCACTAACTAGCTGCAACATTTGGGGGAATGATCTGTTGTCTTGTTTTTGCTTTTTGAGAGGATTGCAGTGGCATGTCAATCAGTCAATCAAATGTATTTATAAAAAGCCCTTCTTATGTCAGCGGTTGTCGCAAATTGCTTTACAAAACACCCACCCTGAAACCCCAAGGAGCAAGCAACAACAGTGTTGAAGCACAGTGGGTAGGAAAAACTTCCTAAAAGAGGCCGAAACTTAAGAAGATACTTAGAGAGGAACCAGGCTCGGAGGCGTGACCAGTCGTCTTCTGGCTGTGCTGGATGAATGTTTTAAGAGTACAAATTGTAGTAATTAATAAATGCATGTGGGTTTGTGTCCAAAGTCTATGAACCAATCCAGGTCAGAAGCATGACCAGATGGACAAGGACAGGAACAATCCGGGGGGAGGAATAGTCAGTGGAGTGGCAGCTGGAATCGTCAGGTATCGTCTTTAACAGAACCTGGAGGACTTTGGACAGGGACAGCTATGAGTCTTTCGAGCCTGGTACTCCTGAGATGTGGTCCAAGACCTCATGTCTTCCTAAGTTTAAATGGAGCAGGCGACAAGGAATATTTAGAGAGCGTGTCTGCTTTCTCTCTTGAGACTTGATTCTATAGTTATTTATTTTGGCACTGTCCTTAGTGACAAAAACATTGAATTTGGTCTTGCTGTTTCACAATCTACACTGAACAAAATTATAAATGCAACACATTTGTTTTTGCCCCCATTCATCATGAGCTAAACTCAAAGATCTAAGACTATCTTTATGTACACAAAAGGCCTATTTCTCTCAAATATTGTTCACAAATCTGTCTAAATCTGTGTTAGTGAGCACTTCTCCTTTGCCGAGATAATCCATCCACCTCACAGGTGTGGCATATCAAGATGCCGATCAGACAGCATGAGTATTGCACAGGTGTGCCTTAGGCTGGCCACAATAAAAAGCCACTCTAAAATGTGCAGTCCCATCACACAGCACAATGCCACAGATGTCGCAAGTTTTGAGGGACCGTGCAATTGGCATGCTGACTGCAGGAATGTCCACCAGAGCTGTTGCCCGTGAATTGAATGTTCATTTCTATACCATAAGCCGTCTCCAAAGGCGTTTCAGAGAATTTGGCAGTACATCCAACCGGCCTCACAACCGCAGACCACGTGTAACCACACCAGCCCAGGACCTCCACATCCAGCATCTTCACCTCCAAGATCGTCTGAGACCAGTCACCCGGACAGCTGCTGCAACAATCGGTTTGCATAACCAAAGAATTTCTGCACAAACTGTCAGAAACCGTCTCAGGGAAGCTCATCTGCATGCTTGTCGTCCTCATCGGGTTCTCAACCTGACTGCAGTTCGTCATCTTAACCGACTTGAGTGGGCAAATGCTCACATTCGATGGCGTCTGGCACTTTGGAGAGGCGTTCTCTTCACGGATGAATCCTGGTTTTCACTGTACAGGGCAGATGGCAGACAGCGTGAATGGCGTTGTGTGGGTGAGCAGTTTGCTGATGTCAACGTTGTGGATCGAGTGGCCCATGGTGGCGGTGGGGTTATGGTATGGGCAGGCGTGTGTTATGGACAACGAACACAGGTGCATTTTATTGATGGCATTTTGAATGCAGAGAGATACCGTGATGAGATCTTGAGGCCCATTGTTGTGCCATTCGTCCACAACCATCACCTCATGATGCAGCATGATAATGCACGGCCCCATGTTGCAAGGATCTGTACACAATTCCTGGAAGCTGAAAACATCCCAGTTCTTGCATGGCCAGCATATTCACCGGACATGTCACCCATTGAGCATGTTTGGGATGCTCTGGATCGGCATATACGACAGTGTGTTTCAGGTCCTGCCAATATCCAGCAACTTCGCACAGCCATTGAAGAGGAGTGGACCAACATTCCACAGGCCACAATCAACCTGATCAACTCTATGCGAAGGAGATGTGTTGCACTGCGTGAGGCAAATGGTGGTCACACCAAATACTGACTGGTTTTCGGACCCCCCCCGGACCCCACCTGTACAGTGAAACTGCACATTTTAGAGTGGCATTTTATTGTGGCCAGCCTAAGGCACACCTGTGCAATACTCATGCTGTCTGATCAGCATCTTGTTATGCCTCACCTGTGAGATGGATGGATTATCTCGGCAAAGGAGAAGTGCTCACTAACACAGATTCAGACAGATTTGTGAACAATATTTGAGAGAAATAGGCCTTTTGTTTACATAGAGAAAGTCTTAGATCTTTGAGTTCAGCTCATGATAAATGGGGGCAAAAACAAAAGTGTTGCGTTTATAATTATGCTCAGTGTAATTAGCTAAGAGTAGAAGTCCATTAGAGGGAAGCAGAGTACATAACATGTCAAAACATGTTCCATGATACACAGTAAGCTATGGTAGAAGATCAAATCAGATTAATTAAAATGGTACAGAAACAATACATTTAAAATATACTTAGAATTAATAATAAAGTAATTACAGGTAATATTGTCTTTTTTTTTTTTTGTTAATGTAGGAACCTATGTGCTTGATTTTTCTGATGTAGCAGCACAGTTCCACTGAGAGCCAGCTGGGGGAAGAGAAAAGCTGTAAAGTAGAGATGGGGTAGACGAAGGGATCAGGAAGTCGGAATGTTGGTCTGTGTGTGATGTGATTGTTAACAGAAATGTGTCAGGCCAGCCCCACCACCCCTGAGCGCAGGGCCCCGTGCGGCCTACACAACTCACAACCAAGCGGAAAGTGTGCGGGACTCTGACTCTGAATGTTGCATTGCCATGCAGCCCCAGATAACTTATCATCCCTGTTTCTAGTGGAACAAGCGTAAACCCATATGGGGATGTGGGGGGGGGGGCATAGTAGAGGGCTGAATGCAGAGCCATGTGTGGCCATGCAAGGTTCCCCCATTCTGGGTAGGGTTGGGGAGGTCACCACTTTCTTGCAGAGTCCTAAACTGGAGGAACCGTGATGGGAGGAGATCCCTGTAATGGAGTCTTGACAGGAAGGAGTCACACAGACAAATGACACATCAATCTGGACAGATCACGTTACTTTCCCGTCATTATTTGAAGCTATACACTGTATACTTTATCATGTGTGTCTTTGATTATGCCTCCAAGTGAACATCCCAATAAGAAGAGAACAACAATTGTGCATAATAACAAAGGGGGACACAGTCCTGAAGTAGGTTGATTGAACACAGGCTGATGTCTGACACGTCCGGTATCTCTTTCTCAGATTGAATTCTCTGGCCCTAATCAATGACAAACTACATTTCACAGTCAGACACGGAAAAGGCTCAGCTTGAAAAAAGCATTCTCAACATTTTCTTTATCATTTTTTCCCTTGGTTTTGTGACTCAAACCCCAGCTGGCCTCAGGTTGGGAGCAAATCTTCTTACCCCCAAGTCAGGGCTGGACTAGTGGAAACCCACTGGCGCTTTCACCTGCCTGTCTGTGGAATTCCAGCCAGATTCCAGACACTTCCAAAGGCCATCCATCACCTATTGGAGCACCACATGGAGTGGGAATATCAGACCACACAGTCACCAAACATACTGGATGACCCCAAGGTATAGATCAGTCCTATTGTAAGTGTGTGTGTGTATCTGTGTTTGTTTGTGTGCATGTGTGTGTTTGTGATCCATGTTTGTGGTTATGTCCTCACAAAGATGGTAAAACCTGAAAAATGTGTCCTCAGGAGGCTTTTGGTTGGTCCCTGCTAGGGAAAATGCACTTTCTGGTTAGGTTAGGTTTAGGGAAACATTTTCAATTGGGTATAGTGGTAGAATTTGAGTTACTTTTGGGTTAAGAAATTACCATTAAGGTTTACGGATAGACATCAGGGTTAGCTGAAGTTTAGGCATAAAGATTTATTGAGGTTAATGTTAGGGTTAGATTAGGGTAAGAGTTACATTTAGCATTTAGGGTAAGGAATAGGGGACTTTTTTTTCTCAGGTCCCCACAAGGATCGAAAGACAAACATGTATGTGTTTGTGAATGTGATGCAGCTGTACGCGTACGTGTGGGCATTCAAAGAAAATCAAGCCTGACAGATCGGTCCTAATACATTTTTTTGGCAGGTCCCTATTAGGACAATATGATTTCTTTAGTATAAAACCTACAATTAGCTAATAATGCAAGAATTGGGGAGACCTTTAGGTCCAAGGATTACCAGTTAGGTTGAGGGTTAGCATCTTGGGGCTTCAGGCTGGGGCTCGTTTTTATGCATAAGCATAACGGTTAGGTTATTGGGCTGAAGTAAAGGTTGAGGTTAGTGTTAAGGTTATGGTGATAGTGGGAGTGAGCAAGAGGGTGAGGGTTAGGTTTAGGACTAAGTGATAGGGAAAATGGATTTCTGGTTTAGGTTTCATGTCACCACAAGGATAGAAAAACAAACGTGTGTGTGTGCATGCATGTGTGTGTGCTTGTATGTCTATGGTGTACCCAGGCAACCACTGAGGTGTTTTCATGAAATATTGAATCTCTATAAGGCTAGGTTACAGAGGTCTGGAACAGGCTAGTAGTTGATCTATGCAGATATTAGGCCTAGACATCTTTGTTTTTTGGGTGTTTGGTAACTGGCATTAGATTTTTTTGTACAGCTGGACTCTAACTTTTGTAATACTATTTGAGGCATAGTGTACTCCATACAACATTGTTTACGCTGTTTGCAATAATTATATTATCAGTCGCAAAAAAGCGAGGCATTTTAACAGAACGTCATAATATTACAACATTTTTGCTCTGACTGTGTTTCACAAATAATCTAAAGGTACAAGTTAAATAATAACTCCGTGCACCAATTAATGATCAAATTCCTGTTCTGGATGACCAATCCCAAAACCAGTGTATTACAAAACATACCTATAAATACGGATTCTAATTAGGTTATGGTCTCAACACCCAATGCTTTCACCTAATAGCATAACAACAATAACCTACCTGCATTATGTAAGCTCCAATTTAAGAACCCGTTCGATGATCCCAATTCATATTTTATATTCCGATGTACCGACAGGGTGAGAATGTTTATACATCGCTGACAAAGATCAAAATGTTTAATTAGTCATTAGAAACCGAGTTATTTTACATGTTTAAAACAATAGGGAAAACATATTCTAATAATAGAATAGCTACAACTGCAATATAGTTTTCTCAAAAAAGTTTAGGGTCAAAATTATTAACACATCGGTTTTCAATATATTTTCAATGCCTCAGTTCAGGAGAGTAATGCCATTGAGTGTTTTTCTGAAATGTGTTTTGAGATTCAGAACATTTGTTGTTAGTCCATTGCTCCAGAATCCCTTAATATCTTTGACACAATTTCACATATGAAAACAAAAAAGTGCATCTTTAAGATTTTGCTTTGCACACAAATGTTTAATAAATGTCCCTTACATTTGGAATGTTTCCAGTGAATGTAGCCACATCGCCCATTTTGTCACGTCCGGCAGTGTCATACACCTCCATCTGGAAATTAAATCAATTTCAGCTTTATTTATGCAGAGCAAGGGGATTTTTTAATCTTCAGTAAACACTTAGACTTCGAGGAATGCACTAGAATAAAAATATTAATTCAATGGTAATATCTCGCCCACTAATTTAAAAATTAATCAGGACAAAATTGATTCGAAATTAGGATTGATGCTCCCAAGAATAATAGCAGAGTAGTGCTCGTTTTTCTTTTTTGTTGAATTCTCTGGCTTTCGCTAATGAGTAACTTTTTACATCAAACTTGAATGAAATTGTAAATATATGTAAATGTCTCAAGTTTCCAGATGACATGTATTACATCTCGGGGTAATACATGTCGATTAATAACACAATAGGCTGAAATATAATCCGTTATTATTATTATTACAATCAATCAATTATGTATTTATTTTAGGCTGTAACTACACTATGCAAAGTGTACAAAGAAGAATAGTAACATTATTTTTGCAAACCTTGTTAGGCTTAAGAATAAAGTTTGACTGTAAAAACAACCTATCCTTTTTTAACTGTATAGGCTACCGACCTTTCTACTTTTCTGGACTTTTCTGGATCGCGCAGATATTTAAGTCTAGATATAGATCGAAAAATCAACAGAAATTGACTAGATTTCTTCCTTAATGCAATAAAAAAATGCAGGTACTTAATAACATTTTCATTTTTATAGTTAATGTGTATCTACAAACAGTTTTTTCTAAAGGAATTCGAGACACAGTTGATTGATGTTCAGTTGTTTTATTTTTACTGGTTTATGTATAGTAGCCTATAATCTCTAATTAGTTTAGAGTTTCCAAAACTTCGAGTCCTTTGCCATTAACAATATTTTTAATAAATTAAACAATAAACGAAATACGTAACTATTTCCAGTCTTCCTCATATTGATAATGAAGCTTTATGTATAACTTGAGCCCATTTAGCAAAGGTTAACCTGTTATCTAATTAATGATTAAGAGGAATAATAATTCTGGTTGCATTAGAAGTCATCGTATTTTAATTTTCAGCAACGACCTGGGAGCAATTAGCCATGTTCATGCACAGAAGAGACATTTTCTACATTTTCTACAGAAGAGAAATTTTCCACCTTTTGGTTACTGATTATGTTCGTATTTTAAGATGTGTGTGTGTGTGTGTGTGTGTGTGTGTGTGTATATATATATATATATATATATATATATATGATTGTGTGTGTATATATATTGATATTCGCAATCAAGCTGGACTTGGCCCACATCACATCCATGCTAAACAATTCATTAAGTTGGTCTGAAGGCCTATTTATTAGTGCACGGCTCGTCGTGTAGGCTAGCCTATGTATCTTTTATAAACTGAGGTAGCCAAGCATGGGCTGTACTCAATTAAAAAGCCATGTTTTCCTTAGAGAGTTGATAATAATAACGACTCAGGCATATGCACATTTGATGGAAATAGGCTCCACCGGAACGCTTTGTGTGATTTTTGCCCATTTGTTCCTGCATTAGTAAAGTCTTTATACCTAAATGTTTTTCTAAACGCATAACTGTTACATGCGTTTTGTGGTGATATATATTTATTTGCAGAAAAAATGTCTTGCATTCTATTCCATAACATTGTTGGAGTTGTTTTATTGAATTAGTCGCTTGAGTCACAAGTCCCAGAATGTCATATGTATAGCCGGAGCGTTTAAGAATATTGAGAGTAGGCTACAAGAACGACTCCTTACGGCCTCTCTTTCTCAGACGCTCGGATTTTCTCCGCGTGCTGTACCTTCCTCCGTGCAATACGTTCCTTCTCAAACTTATTGAAAGAGCTGTGGCGTAGGCCTTTAGTTCCATGCATTTGTTGAGATCTGTGTTTGCTAAATAGGCACTTTATCATTATCAAATCTGCTTTCAAAAAAGAATGCAGTCAAAGTGCAGTATTAACCGTAGTAGTATAATAATATTTACAACGTATAGTAGGCAGTGTTGGAAGTAGTGAACCAGGCCTACATGTAGTTGAAATAGTAATTCACTTACATTTTGTAGGAGCTTGGTGATTGACTTTTTTTTTTAATCCTGGTTGTAATAATTATTTCCCGTGTGATGGTGTAATTACTGGACCTATACAATACCTTATATTGTATAGTTCCAGTATACAATACAGTAAACGATGCGTATATGTTATGAAGTATGCAATACACTTTCTGTTAGAATATTACATCAAGGTGATTGTTTTTGCACTGTTTACACTTCATTGTAACTGCAGTTCAGCAATGTCTGCGCCCAAAACACCACAGTGTCAATTAGGCCTACTGCAGACGTTTATACGACTAAGTGACTAGTTTCCACTCTCCTGTGTCACGCTGATGTGCATAATATTGGCTATAAGCCAATATTTTGTGTACAGAGCAAAATATATTAGACATCCTACACTCGAGCGTCAGGCAAGATAAACCCTTGATTTGATATTAAAAAAGGCGTGGGCTTGTATCCCTAGTATAGACCCGAAGATGATTACATCATTAGTTGTTGGTAATTAACTTACAAAGGTTGTATTGTTTGGAGGGTGGGCTTACTTCCTTAATGATGAGTAGCATTTTAATGTGTGGATGGAAAAAATTTAGTTATGAGACATGCCTTAAGTGTAAAGGTCAGTTATCACATCTGGGGTGTGGGGGCCACACAGGGTTATAGTAACAGGCATATAAACCACTGACATCTTAAAAGTCTCAATATTGACATTGTTCCACTTAATGGATCAAGAACAGCCAATGGGGTCATACAACGCAATGTGAGGTGGCTTATTGTTTCTGTCACACGGTTTTTCCAGTTGGAGTGTGTTGCACCTCACTGAATTGAATCATGCGGAGTGGCCTGTAAACCAAATGTGGTTTAATCTGAGGTCGGGCGCCTGCGTAATGGAATATAAGCCTCGGGGAAATCAAACCTAATGTAGTGGAGGATGCCCACCAGAAAAATAATGCGTGTTATACAGACCTGTCCGCACTCTGAGATGCGGTTCACTTACAATCTAAATGATTCTGCCATGTTGTGTTCCCTATAGACTACAGAAAGGTCAACGACAAAGTAAGCATATGTCTATAGGCGCGCAATGGAGAATATTCCATGTGGGAAGTTGTTTGAATTCCCGCGTAAAAATTAGATTTATAAGAAATCTGATCTCTGTTTTACGTTGTATGAATACTTATTATTATGGAATAAATTACATATACAGTTGTATTAAGTTATTCACTTCTTAAGATCGTGATGACACAATACATCACGTTATTTTTGATGAGGCGAAATGAAGTGCCAGACACTTTGGTTGTTGTGCAATACATCTCCTTGTTGCCAGTTGTGCATATGCACTTAGATCGGCCCAAAATATCTCCAGTATAGGCCTAAGTTGTTTTTCATTTCACATAATGCATTACGCGTGACGTAGCATAGGTCAAATATGTTAACGCATAGCTTACATTTGTATATATGAAACATGTAGGCTAGTATCACAACTGCCTTAATCGCAATTTTGTCTTCATTGATAGTGTTTATGTAAGCTAAATCACAATGGCAAACGTTACTTAGTTGGCCCAATAGAAAAATATATTCGGCGAACTTAACAGGAGAGGTTTTGGACAGAGGACGGAGGGGATTGAGGGACGTGGGAGGGGGGACCAGAAGAAGACTATACTTGGGATAGACCATTGCTGTTCAGGCACTGTATAGGCTGGGACTAGTCTACGCTGCTCGTCACAGACTCAGAGCTTCCGCTTCGTGTGGTGGGGAATTGGTGCGCGGAGAAAGAGAGAGAGGGAGAGAGAGAGAGCGAGAGAGAGGTGGTGACGGACCTGCTTCTCTGGAACACTGCAATACTGCTATGTTACAAGGGAAGGTTTCCCGAACAACGGTGCTTGACCCGAAAATGTGCAATAAAGTAATACGGCATGCGCTGTATTAGCAACCAATTGCAGGAGTCTCTAGTCCTCACTTTTGCGTTTTCGCTTGCTCGCTCTGTCGGCTCCAACTGACGATTCAGAAAATCCATGGAGATACTACATAGCCGTTTCGGGCTACACATTGGGATTATACATTGAATTGAGTGGAAACTTCAAAAACAACAACAAAGACCACTGCTGTGTGCATAGCTTCACGAGATTGAAAGTGACGTAGCCTATTGGGCTGGAAGGTAAAACCATTTTTACTGTAAGCCTACTGAGTATACCCCGCGTTCCCGTGGTCAGTAGCACACGGTGTAGCCCATCATCACAGTTCATGTCAATTTAGGCCCTTGTAGTGGGAAACAATTTTCTGTTTTTGCAAGGAGCTGGCTCTGTTTATATGAATTCAAATACATATATTTTACTCTTTGCAGTAGGGCTGTTACAAGTAGGCCTACCCCAGCATTTTTCTAGTTTCTCAAATGGCCTTCCAAAACTTTGAAATGTATACTAAAAATAGCATATAACATGTCTGTGTTATCGAATTTGGGCACCTTTAATGTGTAGTGTCCTTGCTATGAATATATCACAATTATTATGTTAATTAAAGCCCTCGACTACTAAGTCATCCTTTTATTATAGTTTGTTGTAAGTAACGTGTGTGTGTGTGTGTGTGTGTGTGTGTGTGTGTGTGTGTGTGTGTGTGTGTGTGTGTGTGTGTGTAAATTTGTGTGTTGGCCGTAGTACAAGCAGGCCAAGTTGTCTAGTAATTTTGGGGTAGGCTACAACAAATTTCGGGTTGGAATTTATATTAGCTGATGTCAGAACAAATGTAGTGAATATAAGTTATGCTCCTATTCAGAAGTGCAAATGTGACGTTGAATAGGCTTTTCTTTCTTTCAGACAGTTGGGGCTTTGGTCTCTGGAGCTCCAGACATGGCGGACCAAGAGGAAACATTTGGGCTGCAAAATTCGCCCAGTGGTTCAGAAACAAAGGAATTACACTCTGAAAGTAAAGCAGAGAAACAAAATGGAACTTCCAGCAAATCGCCTTCCTCCCAAACAACATATATCCAACAGGTCAGCATTAGGCCTACGCACTGATTTGAGTCCATGCGTTGCAGTATCAACTCACTGCCTAGGCCTGCATAGTAATTGTGTTATGTATGTATCGGTCTATATCTGCCAATTACGCATGAAAGAATCCCACATGAGGACTCAACCTACACTATGTCTAAAACTGCAGAATGATATATCTTTAATGTACAGACTACTGTATGATGCAAACTTTGGTAAATTTCTCCTGTCCATCAACTCACTTCATAGTTCGTATTTAGGCCTAAGCTATAGCTTGCCATAAAGTAGTGCTGAAATTATTGCCGTTTCCTGTCTTCGATATTTTGTTATTCATCTACCTACTTCTGGTAAATAAAGCATTGCGTTCATAGACATTTTTTTCAATAGAAAATGTTTATATGCTAGTCCAGAATATAGTATTGATTCAGAGCGCTCTTATGTGAATTGGTTCAGTTGAAATGTTATTCAGTTTCGTTTTTAGATGCTGTATTAGAATATATTGAAGACTAACACTGCAAATGTAGCAAATATGAATAACATGACATAATGGCCTGAATTTGAAATGTATACGCCTAACGATTGGTTTAAATAAGATGTAGACTATTGATTTCTTCCACTGCTTTTAATTTGAAGGGAATGGAGGGGATAAAAGTCTACCTGCATGAACGGGAATTGTGGGCAAAGTTTCACGAGGTGGGGACGGAGATGATTATCACTAAAGCAGGAAGGTAAGAGAGCAATCCTTGCTTTTACTAGTATTACTGTCAGACTATAATACAAACACGTTAAATGAGTGCATATATGCATAGTTAAACCAAGATACTCCTGAAATAATAGTATTGTCATGCTTGTAGGCTACATTTTACTGAGACGATTCATCAGTTTTTAATAATTACCCTGATAGTTTTGTCATATTTATACCAATTCGTCGTTTCTGGAGAAAGGCCCAGGGCACTGTATTTATTACCATACCTTAATATTTTCTAAACTGAATGCGTGTTTTTTCCCACACATTTTACTTGCCATGTCGAAAAGATAATATAATTACTTTTTTGTTTCAAATAGCAACTTTTCAATAATATTTTCAGTAATGCAGACTTTTGCATTAAAATCAATTTTGGCCGAGATGAGGTGTAAATTCTCTCAGCAGTTAGAACTATCTGGTCGGCTTAGAAAGGCTCAAAGAATGTGTTTGAAAATTACATAATATTTTACCCCAGTTCAGTTTGAAGTTGAATATGCATGATGGTCGGGTGGTCTCCACTCTCCACTCGTGTTAACAAAACGTCATCTGGCTCTTAGGTATTTATTATTAATTTCAGCCATGTCTCAATATTCTTCCAGTGTGCACAAGGTCAATGTTTTTTCTCACAGCTGCATAAAGCCGTCTTTATATTCTGTCCATTAATTTCCCCTTTTGGCTTGAGACGTTATTAACCATCCCTTCTCAGCTCTTACCCCTACCCATCACTTCGCCATACCCCGTTATTCCACAGGCCTGGAGGCCTGCATTCAATCCGCGTGCGACTTCTTTTCCTCTGCAATTTCAATACCATCAGCCTCTGACTGCAGAGATTTTACTAACCTGGTGGACACAGTTTCTACTTGTATAATTTGGCACAGCAACTGTAAAGTAAAGCTATCGCCGGATCCATATCACAAATGCGTATGTTCTTTGTGAGTCGTATTATGTAAAAAAAAAAACGGTATTAAACGTAGATCTACTTTACCGTGAACATAACTCCCATTCCTTCATAAAAGTTTGAAAAAAATTGCCTAACTTTAGTTGTTGCATGCTTTGAATGCTCTCTCTTTAATTTCATGAATTGCTGTTGTTTGCGTTGCTGGTCACGCTTTGGACGCTGATAAAAAGCTATAGGCTTCTGCAAGACCTATATGCAAAGACTGTGTGAAGGACGTTTACTCTTTGACGCTGGGATTTCTGATTTATTGAAACAAGTCATATGGCAGCGAGGACCTCATGCACAGCTGAATATCGAGTCTTGACCTTTTAAAAAAAAATTGTGATAGCGTACTCTCATACTGTGAATAGTCATACATTTTCTATGGCAAGTATCAGATCACTTCAATGACAGCAGTCATACTTTATTAACAGTAAACATTTGCATTTTTATTGTGTAGCCTAACTATTTAAATTGCTTAATTTGCAGGCGAATGTTTCCCAGCTTCAAAGTGAAGGTCACTGGATTGAACCCTAAAACGAAATATATACTCCTGATGGATGTGGTGCCTGCTGACGACCATCGCTACAAATTCGCTGATAATAAATGGTAAGACGTACCCACCTACTAACACCACAAAACAATCAGTGTCCATAGTTTTCAGTCTATCGCACAGACCCACGTTGGTCAATGTGCAATGAAGTAGCCTCTGCTATTAGGGGGTATCCAGTTCATGTCAACAAATGACCTCATACTTCACACTATGGAATTACATTTAGGATTCGAAAATCCGAGAACGGGTATTGACATTACTGCTTTAAATGCATTGTTGGCGGAGATGAGCCAACATTTAAATAGGCTCTGACGAAATGGGAAATTGTTTTAAGAACAGCGATGCTTATGACCCGCTTTCAGATTGAATTCAGGATTAATAATGTCTTGGGCCTAACCACTTGATTTATATTGAAAACGTAAGGATAACGCATATGGATATCATTATGTGCATTTTTTGTATATTTATCAACTAATCGAGTGCGGCTCAAATGTCTTAAAAAGTGTGTAGGCTATAGGCTACACAACCTCATTTAATTAAAAAAAGTTTACAAAATCTGAAGTATATCAACCCATATGAAGAAGAAACCTATACAAGTGTTTTGAAAGGTTCCTCAATTGTTTTACGGATCCCCACAGTTTCAATTTGAAGCACCCCTACCTATAAGACCCTCCATTTACATTTTCCATTATAACGGTATGTGTTTATTTTTATGCGAATTATTAAGGCCTGATAATGTTGATGTTTTCTGTAGTGAGGGTGTGGCTCTCTTGACACCTCTATGATACTCTGTTCAAATGTAATCTAAACACTAGGCCTAGTTTTAGTGTCATGACCGTCTGGTCAAGAATGCCTTGTTTGGGTCAGTGGTTTTCAAAGGAGAGTTTATAAAGATAATCACATGCCAATATCGCAGGTAATGATCCATGTTGTGGAACTAATCCGCTCTGAGTCATCTAATGTCCATTCATAATTTCCCCTTGACAGACTATGTAAACATGAATGTTACCGTAGATCTCTCATTATACAACCCGGTGCGTGAGATAACGAGACACATTAGTTCTGGTGCTTTGGATAGCGTCTGACCAATTACGCAATACTTTTGTCATTGGTTAACCGAGATGAGCGGTGTCAAGTAGCAGGGGTATAGGCATGAGAATGGTTTTGTCGAACAGACTTTCTATTGGACAAATGCAGTTAGGTCTATCCCCTTTGGTGATGTGCGACAAAACGTTTCTCAATTAAAACGTTTTGTTTAGCAGAATGATTAACCAACCGTTTGTTTACTTAATTAATTTAGCTAATCACCCTAATACAGCCGAGGCCAAGGTAGGCAACACTGGGTCTTCATGTTTTTGATTTAACCAACTTTTAGGATTCAGTTGTGTTGTATGCAATCACTGAAACCCAGAGATATACTTTATGTATCTCTATATTTACCAGTGGCTTCTGTGAATGGCAGCACAATATGTGCTCCATGTTATCAAAACCACTCGCGTTTAAACTTGGCACTGGAACAACAACATAACGAGCTGGGCCTAACAGGTTCTTTTATAGCTTAAGCTTCACACTCCAGCTCAATCTTCATTGTATTGTCGCTAATTCTAGCTGTCGAACGTCGATCTCAGGTCTTCATTGAGGCAATGCTGAAGTTCTTATGAATGGCCCGGTCAGTGTGCCATGTTTCTATTTGTGCTTAATTCAAAATGAAAGGAAAGTTATCTTACAAATACAACTGGTTATTGTGTGAAATTGGCAGTGCCTTCTTTTATGACGTAAAGTTAACATCTTTGATGTGATTATACTTGGTATAGGCTATTTTCTTTCAATTCACCGCACTTTTTTTCCTACGCTTACAAAATAATTCTAGTCCATATTCTGCATGTTTATTGTGATATTTTAATGGCATTTATAAGTGTTTTTTTTTACTAATAGCATAAATAACCAGAATATTTCTGCAGGGAATGTTTTAATTTACTTTCAAATATATTTTCTACAAAGTTGTTCCAAGTGCCTGAAATATTGCCGATATATACATTCTCGCGGGTTCATATATCGGTTTGCATTGACATGCAGTCTTCTCGTACTCGCTTTGGACACTTTTCTACAACGCCCACACCCTGAACCTGCCCATTTTCTATGTGGACTAGCTAATAGTATTCCTGTCTCTTTTGGCATGGGAAGGGGAGGAGGAGACAAGTCATTGTTTAAAATTAAGTTTTGTATATGTTAGAAGGATTATACACAGTGCCTGCTAATATTAGCCTACTATTTTACACATAAACAATTTGATGAATACAACACTTAATCAATCGTATTACTCAAATTACAAATCATTTCATTCAGGGTAATTGGAGTTAGCTGGGATACCTTGCTAAAAGGTGAGCAACATATGTGTGCACATTGTTGAATTCACTGTCGACAAAGGTACCTAACTGGTCTTTCCCGTTATAATATAATAACCTAATAAAAAAAATGTTTAAGCCTAGGCCTAATCTAAAATATACATGCAGGGCTAGCCTATATAATTTTTCAATAGCTTATTGACGCAGCTGCTACAATACAGCGGCAGCGCAGGCTGAAACACTTCTCACGGCTGTCCTTGCATTGACAATGAATAGGACACATTTCCCCCGGTTGTCTAGGCTTTTTGTATTATTAGCTTAAAATGAATGCATTAAGCGGAATAATTACATGGTTACATGTCAGGCTGAAGCATTTTGCTCTGATTAAAAGTTAGGCTATATCTGACTAATGCGTTTTTATGATATTTTGCATTCTGTTTGAAAGCAACAATTGTTGATGCATGCTAGGCCTGAGCAGAGGAACGCGACGAATACGTCATTTTTGGTTTGTTCTTGATAATAGATATTTGTATTCAAGATAGTATGTATGCCTTTCGTTAAGCGCCAGACCGCTCATTTTAAATTTTAACACGCAAAAATCGTGTTATAGTTTTGGAAAGATTAAGGAAGTAGATTTGATATTATCGAGAAATAATAACATTACACGATTAAATCGCTTTTTGTATGATTATACTTATTGACAGGGGTATAAATTCATGTTACTGCGCTTACTGAAGACCAAGACGACCACCTGTGCTAAATCGCTATCAAGAATTCCCAGAACATCTCTCTAAACTAGAGGAAAAATATAGTTGTTTGGCGCAAGACAGACGGCGTTTGGGTCTGTGCAAATCTGCTTCAGTAGTTTAATTGTTTCTTTTTTTATTAGAAATGTTTTAATATCATGTCACAAGTGATTTTTTATTGCAATTATTTTGCTTTCTTTCAAGGTTAAAACCTGTGTGTAGATAGTAGCCCACATGAGTGTAAAACGCTGACTTTGGTGCTATTATTTAGGTCTGTGACCGGGAAGGCAGAACCTGCAATGCCAGGGAGGCTCTATGTTCACCCGGACTCTCCTGCAACGGGTGCGCACTGGATGAGGCAGCTTGTCTCTTTCCAGAAGCTGAAACTGACAAACAACCACCTGGATCCTTTTGGACACGTATGTTTACGATCACTTTTTCATACTTTATGGGTTGTCTGTAAGATGTTCTTAATTCCCGAATACATTCAATAGTAAATATTTTCTCTTAATGACCACTCGTAATGAACTCCCAATACCCCCGATTTTTGTGATTAATTTCTGAAACAATACATTAGACAAAAACACAAATAGGCTCCACATCGTCGATTTGCTTCGACATTAAAAGAGGTTCCCTTGGCTTTATAGATGTCATGGGTTTTGCGGTTAGGGGGACATTGTGGCCAAATTGCAGGACTGGATTTATTACAATGTAATTATCACATCTCTTAAAAGACTGAACAACACAAAAGACAATAGAGGTTGTCAGAAATTCAAACAAGAAAACGGATAATGCAAAAACTACTAAATTAAAAGATCTTGAATTGGAGAATATGGGTGTCAGCACATAACAATCTACTCCCTGATGAAATGACTCCATTGGTGGTTTGGGTGTAAGACAAATGAAAGTGATTGTTCACCTGCCAAAAACCTGCTAGCAGAATGAAACTGGAGCTCAGCTCATTTGTATTTTGAGGAGGGTTTTACAGTTTGGGCCAGAATACATTTAATTTTGGCTGCAGGTGTTCTTGACTTGCCATTTTTTTTTTGCCGAGAGAGTACCATCACGTTCATAAATTAAATATAGTGCTGGCCCAGAAAAATATTCCATTATCTTGTTGTTCCAACTGGATAAACTTAGAGAGGATTTATAATTACTAGCTTTGTTTATGAACCGGAAACATGTTGTGAGGTAGGTTGGCCAGTTGGGAAGAGCCTGAAATAGCCCTTTACTACTGTCAGGTAATTAGACAGAAGCACAGAGCAGAAGGACCTCCCTTTGCCAGCCATACGCATGCTGGAATACACTTGTGGCTTTAAAGGGTTCAGAAGCCATCCTTATTTGTTAAAATTAGGGTTTTTATTTCTTTTGTTTCAATTTGGTGTAAGGGCATTTCTGATATTTGCCGTTTTTTTGGTTGCCATTGCCAATTTTCATGAATCTTTTGGATAATATCTCAATATTTAATGTGGCTTGATATCTCAATATTTAATGTGGCTTGATGGTATGATATTTGTTCTTTGTGTTTGGTTGCTATGTGAGGCTTTGCACGTAAAACCAATAGGATGCATCTAAAGATAAAGCATGATGAGCCATTTTCAGTTTAGAGCCTACGTTATATCACAAGCTTCAGCTATGGCTTTGATCTCTCTCTCCACTTGCACAACTTTCCTCCAAGTTATTCATCTTCTCCCTAATTTGCTGGTGCACTCGTCTAGTCCTCCCCAAACATGTTTTTGCCAGGAGGGTGGAGTGTGTGGATATCCCACTGTTTATATTTGAATGACAGTGTGAGATGAGCAATAGACGATGGTGTACAAAGACTGTTAATCCTGAGGCTTCAGAAAGCCCTCTGATGCTGAGTAACTTGAAAGTGGAGGGCAGCCGCAGCGGACCAAGGGTGATCCCTCACTATCATGAAATACTATCATACAGAGTCTGGGAGAATGGAGATGCAGAGAGCCGGGGCAACAGGGCAGGGACACAGGACTTGTGCTGGAGACCTAGTGGGTGGTCCGCTCGGCTCTGCTCTGGTCGCCCCTTCGCAGACGGACAGTTAGACAGGCACGAAGGGAATTATCTCTGGCTGTGGTTGTTGTTCTCTTGTAGATGATGACCACAAGGCTCTTGGTTTAGGTCACATGACACACACACACAAACACACACACACACACACACACACACACACACACACTTCTTCAGGAGTTGAAACACAAATTTTGCCACCATTTTAAAAGGTGAAAAAAATCCCAATGGTTTATATAGTCGTGAATCTGTTTGCTAGGTAACATAACCGGTGAATGGGAGCATACATGACCTTTTCTTCCACTGTATTTATCTTTTTATTTTCAAATTCTTTAGCGTTGACCTATTTTATGCATAATGTGCAAAATCAATATGACCCATAATACATTTCCAGTGTTGGCTGTTGAAATACATTCAACCATTTATTTTTAGATGACTGATTAAGTTTTTTTACACTGACCTGCAACCTAAGTGCTTTTGGGGAAATTTGTAGTGAATACGAATGTATTTGCTATTTTTGAGAATACGAATACGAATGTATTTGCTATTTCTGAGAATCTACTACATCATGTGTTTGAAATGCCTACCAATCTAAGAGTTCAGGGCTTCCTCTACCTTTTCTCTGCAGTGTGCCGATTGAAAAGCCTGTACAAAGGGGTTCATTAGGTCTAAATATATGTGGATTTAATGAAATTTAAATCCATTAGATTGCTCAAGGCTGATGTCCATGACTCCACATTATATCAAACTTATTAAACTAAGGTATGCAGTTGAGAGGGTCTCATGAAAAGAGTTCAGGGCCCAAGTTCATCTGGATAGACCATGTCTTAATGTTGCCAGCCTAGCCAGTGGTAGTATTCATCACTTAGCACAAAATAGGTCAGGGGGAAAGCAGGGAAGATGGTTACTTTTACAGTAGCAACTCATCTTTCTTGAGGTGCCTCTGAATGTTTATTTATAAGAATTGATATTGATTCAATTGATTCTTATTTGTTATGGTTTGGCCTGTATGTTTGTATTTTATATGAGAAAGCAATAGCAATAATGTGTTATTATTCTTGTCCGGTGCATTTACACTAATCTAAAATGTTATTTTGAATATCTTTTTCTCGATTTTTCATCACTACATTTTCCATAAGTCGCTTAACGGCATACATTGCTCTCCTCAGATTATCCTGAACTCCATGCATAAATACCAACCCAGGATTCATATCGTGAAAGCGGATGAAAATAACGGCTTTGGCTCCAAAAACACTGCTTTCTGTACACACGTTTTCCCCGAGACAGCATTCATTGCGGTTACGTCCTACCAGAACCACAAGGTAGGCCTGAGTCTTTAATTTAAGCCATCGTATTGTGTGTGTGTATGTGTGTGTGTGTGTGTGTGTGTGTGTGTGTGTGTGCTCGCGCGCGCGCATAGTGTGTGTGTGTGTGTGTGTGTGTCTGTCTGTCTCTCTTCCGCGCGCGCATGGCCTGGATTTCTATATGCCATAGGTGAGTAAATAGGCCTACAGTTTTGAACTAGGCCAATAGAAACGTTTAGTTATTTCCTATAGAGAAATCGATTTTTTTTTTGCATTACATTGCCTTGCCAGTTATAAGTGATATCATTCATTGCAATACAGTATCACTTCATTGAGTAATCTAAATCAATTATTTAACATCAGAAAGTTGAAAGTTCTGTGTAAGACCTAGCAGGACTAGAATGCTAGAGAAGTGACCGTAAGACTTAAAGCTGATGAATGAGCTGATTATTAAAGCTTGAAAAAAGCGGGTGGATTGTATACTTTTGCCACAAATGGAAACTAATAATACAGTATGTCACCATGAGCTGTGGCAGAACACAAGGCCCACGTCTGATCATCACTGATATCATATTTAATCACCATTGACAGATGTGAATATAGGCAGATCATATGTCCAAAATATTGGATATGGCTCAACATCAAGAGGCTAGAAAATGTAAATGTAATGTTACTCGTCCAGTTACACATTTTAAAACGTTTTATTTAATGTGTAAGCTATATGTGTTTTTTTGTTCATGATATATCAATACAGGTATTGTTAAGCCTGAAGGCATATTGTCAATCATTTTATTGGAGAAAATGTATTAGAACATAGCCTATAAGTAATAAAGCAACATCTAGTATACTGAAGATGTTCGAAATCATCCATATTTTGATGAATTTACCCACTGAAAAACAAACCAAGCCTTGGTTGTTTTTGTAGAAATGTAATAATTCACATGCGATACATACATATTCGTTTTGCCTCGTGCTTTATATTGAAGTAAATTGTTGTCTCTGAATAATGATCATTTCAAGATTTAATTTTGCTAATAGTATGCATATGAATTTGTCTATGTAATTTTTGGTTATGTTTGGTCAATCCTTTGCTGGTAAAGTTAAAGTTTTCAGAAATTCAGCTACATGTCTTGAATGTATTTTTATATCCGGACTAAAATAAAAGTAATTAAGCCAAATATGTGCGTAATATATTTGCGTGTTTGAATTGATCATGGAAAAAAATAAAATGTGCTGTTCTAACGGCTAAAGCTTGGGTACATACAGCTTTTAACAGTCCATATACCACAAACCCCTGAGGTGCTTTGTTCCTACTATAAACTGGTTAACAATGTAATTAGAACAGTAAACAAGTAATGTTGCTTTATACGGTGGTGTATTGTCTGAGATACCGTGCCTTCTAGTCAATCTGCCCGCCGGCCAAACAGCAGTTAATCTTTTTGGTTCTATATTGAATTAATTCTTAATTCAGAAATATTACAAATATTTCTTCTCATGTCGCTTAACAGTCTTTAATGTGACTTGGTCAAGGCTGTAATAACTTTCAAACATTTGCCAATTTTGCCCTGTACTTTGGAGCGTTCATTTATGCAGAACAGACATAGAAATCCGACATAAGCTTAGCGGTGCTGTCAAATAATTTTTCCGTCTGTTTAACGTCCGTTTGTTACTATATTGGAGTAAAATATTAGAATGAGATAGAGGGAAAATACGAGAGGGCAAGAAACCTTTGTGTCCGGAGCCAATCCAAATTCCCAAAGACTGTGAGAATTAGGAAATCCAAATGACTGAAAATCTCGACAATAAAGTTGATTCTAATCTAATTATTTTCAGGTTTTATTGATGGGATAATTATTAGTACTAGTCTGCTGGACATTCAGACAATGTTGTAGAATATTCTGATTTCCTCAGCACGAATACTTATAAAACGAATGCTATATCAGCCAAATAAGCCAAGAGAAAGTTATCAAGCCATGCCCTTGTGAAAATCACTAATGCGCAGCCCGACGCATCAAAACTGTTTTATTCTGCGCATACCACATCACTTGTATTAAAAAGATTTTAAAAAACGCGTTAATCCTGTAGCGTACTTCAAATTTAAAAACTATTAGGAATTAATGTTTGACATGATTACTATGTTATTAACCAACGAACCAGCGTTAATTTGATTTTTAGAGTTAATGTTTTAGTCAACAGGATCAACAGGATACAAAAATCTAATTTCAGTTTTAGTTTTGTATTGTCTGTCATGAATTTGGCCATTTAACCTGATTGACCCGCGTTAATGAATCAAAGTCTAGTGTAATATTTTTCGTTCCTTAGTTTTGCATTTAGTATGTCATTTACATTTCAATAATGTCCATATTTATCCATATTTTAAGCTCCCCTTTTAATTTAATATTCACTTAAATGATCCTGCTCAATAGGCTTGCATGCTATTCAGCATCCTTAGGTCTGCCGGCAACATTTACGCCTAACAGTCAAAATAATTTCTTTGATATTGAACTGCAATATTTTAGTTATGATTTTGAAAGCTAATTCTGAAAATGATTCAATATTCCTATACTTTGCTGTATATTTGCTTCCCATCGAAAATCTAGTCTTTTGCCCGACGCATACGCATTAACGAAAAGCTCAAACCAACGTGTCTGTGTAAGAGGTATTTTACACGATTTTCTAGAAAGTGAGAGCTAGAACGTGGACAAATATCTGTTTTTGTGCGGAAACGGAGCACTAACTAATCATTCTTAGAAACTAGGAAGGTGCTATGGCTGGGTTCTGTTTAACCTCAGCCTAAAATGTATTTCCATTATCCTCTGTAGAAGAACGTGTTATGGCTTTAGGCCAATCTGTAAAATCATGGAATTGTTTTCGATTTACTTTTAATTTCAGATCTGTAGCCAGAACCACTATAATATTTTTACTATGTTCCTGCAAGCCATAATTTAATGATCGAAAGGTATATGTTTACCTAGAATACATTCTTGTGCCTAATGTACTCTTAGTACATGGTATTTTCATCTACATTTTAATAACTAGGAGCAGAACAATGAAGTAGTAGTCCTTTCACAGTCCTATATCATGCCAAAAGTCCATACTTTAAATTGTAGACTTGAAATTGTAGCTTTGGGGAGGCTATCTCCTTGGATTTTTTGTGCTTGTTTAAAAACATGTTTGTCAAGAGACTGCTCCTAATGCACGCAATCCTCTGTAAAACCATCATAAGACTGTGTGAAGTTCCACACGCTAGGGTGAACATGCAAAATGGTCTACTATAGGCCTTCTCACAGAATGTATAGAGGAACAATGTGTGCGGTATCATATCGTATCATATTTTTGTTCATAGTGTTGTAATTGACGGTTGAATGGTCTAACCACTGACATGTGCTTTTCGTGTGGCAGATAACCCAGCTGAAGATAGAGAACAATCCATTTGCTAAAGGCTTCCGTGGGAGTGATGATATGGAGCTTCACCGGATGTCAAGAATGCAAAGGTGCCCGTCACATTCCAAGACACAGCCGATACTGACAGACCCAGGCTGAGAGGGTTCAGTGTTCAGCTTCCCTAACTTTTCTAACTGTAATAATCCAACATTATCGTAATTAGAGGTTGTTTAGCACTTTAGACTGTGACAGTTAACTGGAAACAGACATTAGACAATGTAACCACAATTAGATAAGGATTATACTCTGATCATGCTGTCATATTCACAAGTCACAAGCCTCATTGTAATCCCTAAGTGAATTGAGTGTTGTTTTCAGTGCACCCCACTGCCTTCTGCCCCTCTCTCCCCATCTGTGATGGAAGTGGAGTTCTTGAGCAGCAGCCAGTCTCTATATCCCAGAGCTTTTTATGGCTGATCTGGCAGGGCCTTCTGAACTAGCGACATGTCCCTTTCACGCAACTCCCTCTGCCCCGGCAGGGATATTCCAGTCGTCTGTGCATTGATGATATAGCTGGTCCAGCAGCGGCATCGACCACATGGCTCTTTTCACTTATTCACTCCAGATGAGTGCTTTCAAATGCATCCATAGTGTGGAAAGCACATTTTCAAAGAAGATGATCTGTTTTGAAACTTCCCCAGATTGGCCAATAAAACCAATGTATTAGGCTTTCCAACTGAGAACTGAAAAATCTGAAAAAGAAATGGAAAAGGATTTTGATTTTCCATGTAGCAAGGACACTGCCTCTAATGTACTTTATTTGGAATGGGAGAACAGAACATTCTCTCTGTTAGCCACTGCAGGTAAATCTAATAGTTTTTTGATTGACTATGATTTTCCACATAAGTGCTGTAGGTGATAGTACATTTTGAAAATATTGGAGTAGAATTAATGAGAAGAGACACATGTTCTGATGTTTCTCCAATTTTCCAAACACATTTTACCTGCAGTAACTTTTTAATCCTCATTGAGTGTTAAACTTTATTTTGCATGTTTTCTATCGGATTATCCAATTTAGGCAATTTAATTGGTTCATTTCACAATATTGCTGTAATTGGAATAGTTATGTATACACATTTTGTGACCTTTGGACTATAACATTTTGGTTAAAAAGTGTTTATAAACATACATGGATTTGATTTTGAAAATGTCACATTACGATGTTAAAAAGTCAAGCCAGAAAGTTTAATTTCCGCAAACCACTTGGTGCAATAAGGTTCTATCCGAAATCCAGTCAGACAATGCTGTGGTGTCAGCAAAACAATAATGGTATAGAAGGTGACCTAATGAGTCATAAAAGAGAAATACCTCAAAAACTGTTTTGAAAACTGGGTCGTGAAAATAATAATTATCTCAAAGCCATACATTTTGTAGAACATTAGTCCTATATCATTAACTATTTTTATGAATACAAAGCATTATCGCATATCTGGGTTCTGAAATGAATTTTGCTCTATGTCACAGAACTATACTTTGTGCAGAAAGAACCTTCTAGTCCAAAGGTCGATTTGTAAATTGATTTGAATTGGCCAAAGCCCAAACCATACTATAACTCCAGAATGCCACTGGCTTGTCTTGCCAAGTACAGTAAGCTCAGCACGTCTGGTCTTGGTTAGTATTCCCAAGTGAGAACCTATTGCAATACTAAGTCAAAAAAGGAAAAAATAAAAACTGTTAAAGAAATCAAAGAAACAGAAGTAGCAAAAATGGACCATTCATGTATCTTCTAGATTAATGGGACTCCTGTCTTTCCACTGGAAACTGATACCCCGGAACATTGTCTCTCAGTGGATTCTAAGTGGGTGAGCCTCATTGATGGTCAGTGTGGCTTGTTGCTATTGAGGAGAGTATATGGCAGGAGTTAGGTCACTGGGTGAAAGAATGTCTTTTACACAGTGCCATGGTTAGTGAGTGAGGTCAGGCGCAACCCTCAAGTAAAGTATTTATCTTCTTTTGGGTGTGAAGTATGCAAAACAATACTCTACCTAGGCTAATCAGGATTTTGTTGTTTATGCTACATGGTGATTTGTAGAATCAGTCCGACGTCAGTTGTTTGTGGTCATTTTATTCCTCTCAAACACAGCCAATCTGTGCATTGGTTCATTTTCTATGCTCTATATATGCTCTATGTAGCTGGGGGGTACTCACACTCCCCCTTTCTTTACTTGTCTCATGTATCTGTTGCTGAACCTTCCCAGCTCCCATCCTCACAAGTTATCTCTTGAGCCACGATTTTATTGAGATGATGTAGCCTAAGTCACCGCAGTATCAAAACCTTGCGACTAATTGAATAAACATTCTCAAAATAAATGTGTAGCCTATATGTTTTGTAGACTAATGAAGGATGTAGGCAACACTATTCTCTGGTTGTTTTAACATAGGTTGTATTCTAGTAAGAGAAGCAGGGCTTACACAGTGTTAGATACGACAATAGAGATCTGTAGGTAGGCCATGACCACCCACTCCAGTGGTGTTTTCAGTTGGCTTTCATCTGTTCGTTGTGTTTGGATAGCCTTCAGTTTTTAGCCTCCGTTTGCCATTGTTTGATAGCGGGTGAGTTCATGGTTCCGTCAGTCTCCCTTAGCCATTGCTTGCGAGGTGAAAAATAACATTACATCGCTATTTAGACTGCCTGTCTCCATCTTTCCTGTGTTTGATATGTTGCCTAAATAGACTGCCTTTTGGTGTCATGCTGATATTTGTAATAGCCTACTGTTAGAGGTTTGTTGTACAACATGTTGAAGTGTGTAGAGTATGGGGGCAATGGAACGATATACTGCACCCTGCTTCTAATACAGAGAGAATGTAGTAGCCTGCATCCAAAATATTTATTTAAAAAATGTTTAAGCAGGGTTTTCATTTCTGCTGTTCAGAAATATGAGGCAAAGATGTAGGTGACAGCCTATTGATTACATTGTGAGTAAATTATTTTTTTAAAGCAGTTAGGCAAAGGGGTGAAGGAGAGAGCATATAGAAAACAAACACATGCTCAGAATGGTTTAGATCCATAGAACCTCAAATACATCTGATTAAGGGTCTGAGTAAAACTTCATATCCCGACACCTGATTATCTAGAATCTCAGGAAAGCTGCCAATATACAGTATTTAACTACATTTTTTATTTCAAATCCCTATAGGTTAAACCTGCTCTTTTAAACTCTCTTATGCATCATTTTTAACATTCATTGTTTCAGGTTGTGTTTTTACTTCGTTTTAAATGTGTATATTTATTCTCTATGTTGCTTTCAGGCTCACTGAAATCTTAGACCCCCAATTTAAAGAAAGCACAAGTCCAAAAAAATTCCAAAACAGTAGTGATGGCAAGTTTAGTTGAAGAAACATACAGCGTGGTACGTTTAGCCATAATTTTCTGAGCCAGTCTCTATGTGTTTTTCTGCAGCACTAAGGAGTACCCGGTGGTCCCACGTAGCACAGTACGCCAGAGGGTTGGTACCAGTCAGAGCCCGTTCCCCGGGGAGGCGCAGGGCATGGCCGCCCCCAGTGGCCTGGCCTCCCAGTACAGCCAGTGTGACAACGGGGTCACTAGCACCTCCCAGGACCTGCTGCCTCAGTCTGGCTCCTACCCCCTCCCCCACGAGCACAGCCAGGACTTCCACTGCATCAAGAGGAAAGGTGGGCGTGGCTGTCATGATGTACAGTAGGAGCCATGCCGACAGATAGGTTGCATGAAAAGGGAACGCCTAGATTGAGCAATGAAGTATGCTTGGGTGATGTGTAGGTAGTGTAACTGTCCCTGTTCCCTGTCTGTCAGCAGTGGAGGAGGACGGCCACTCAGGGGAGCACGCCTACAAGAAGGCTTACTTGGAGAGCTCCTCCAGTGAGGATGACCATTACTACCGTCCCGTCAGCTACTCGCAGACCTTGGGCCTGCCCGGGGGACCCTACAGGACCGAGTCGGGTCAGAGGCAGGCCTGTATGTACGCCAGCGCCTCCCAGGGGGCGGAGCCCGTCCCCAGCCTGGAGGACATCAGCTGCAACACCTGGGCCGGCGTCTCGCCCTACGGCAGCTGCTCCGTCACCACTATGCAGCCAATGGAGCGGTTGCCATACCAACACTTCTCTGCCCACTTCACCTCGGGGCCCTTGGTGTCCAGACTGAGCGGGGTGGCGGGCCACGCTTCCCCGCAGCTGGGCGACGCCCACCACGCCATGTACCAGGGCTCCATGGCCCACCAGACTCTGGGCCGCCAGTGCAGTCCCGTGGCAAGCATCCAGTCGCCCACCGCAGGTCTCCAAGGCAACGAGTACCTGTACTCCCACGGGATTCCGCGCACGCTGTCGCCTCATCAGTACCACGCGGTGCACAGTGTGAGCATCATGCCCGAGTGGAATGAGAGCAGCTGAAAAGACATTCTTCATAGATAAGGAGGAAGAAGTTGGAGGAAGAAGGGCTTTCAAAGGGTTGGTCTTTAGATACGTCTATATTTATATTTTTGAAGCTATATACAGTACGGCAGAACAGTCTCATGAGATGAATGAGACATGAACACGTAAAGCGTTGGACTTGCTGCTCTTAGGAAGCCTGAACGTCTTTGCAGATAATTTGTTATTGAGCCTATGGGCGAACATCACGAGGATGGGCAAAACCAGGCGAATAAAAGCCTTGGTCATAATGTTAAGGAGATTTGAGGACAAGAAAGGGCTGAGTTTAATCAAACCCATATTGCAGTATTTACACAGTAGCTCTTTTTTCCAAAGGTGAAAGAAACTGAGACTGGTGATGGGTACTGTAATAAAAACCCACAACCACTACCAGGGTGACCCCCCTCAAAGGTATGCTTTCACTTTTCAGAATTTGAAGTGTGTGTGGGCACGGGAGGAATACTGTAAGCAAAGGCACTGTGTAAACATTGCCATAGCAAGTTTGAATGAATCCAAGCCTAAATACAAGTTAAAAACGTAATGCTTTTTGCATGAGGGACTGAAGCGCTGAAGTGTCTTTATTATGAAACCCCCATTTTCAAACGGTTCCATTTTGATAGTATGTTTTACATCTTGGTGTTTGAATTATGAATGTTTTATTTCTTTTCTGCTGCAAGTACAAAGCTCTTTTACCTTTATTTTGTAGATTTGTAGATGTTTTAGACTGTGTGAAAATCAAAAGAATACTTTTTGTTTTGGTCTAATTTAGTTAACTGCTTACCTACTTAAACCAACAGGAAATTCAGAGGTGTGGCTCTTTTGGGGGGGGGGGGTAGAAAATGTTTTAAATACTTCCAAAAACATTGTATTGGCTTCCTGAGTGGCGCAGCAGTCTAAGGCATTGTGGAGCAGTCTGTGTCAAGGTTAGTCTGTTCCACTAGACTGGCTGTAAACAGGAGACCCAGAAAGAGAGTCCACATTAACCAGCTCTGTCCAGGGTCGGGGGAGGGATAGCTCATGTGGATCTTCTTGTTTAATTGCATTGTAGTGACTTCTGTGGGGTGACTTAATGGCAGAGGTGGACATGCCTGGTAGTGTCTTCCTGGTTGAGCGAGAAATATGATAAAAAGCAGCACATCTTGGCAGTGGATGCATGTCCCATCTTCGACTCTCCCAAGCCTGTCAGAGTAGCAGCAATGAACCAGGGTCATAACTGCAGATTGTATACCACACAGTTGAGAGGAATAGGGGTAAAATTGGGGGTGGGGGTAAAAAAAGTGCATTACTCTGCATTATTTTAAATACTATAATTAAGCGATAGCAGTTACCACCTATAATAGACTGTCTCCATGGATACAGTCCTCAGCCCTGGTATTTTGTCCATCTATGACGTACCCCTAAGGCACCTTGTTGCTAATAAAAACTGGTTACCAACTAAATGAGAATAGTAAAAAAAAAAAAAGTTGGATTTTTGTCATACCTGTGGTATATTGACATTCATGGCTCGACCACCCAGTTTAAAATGTCTTGTATATCATGGCATTCAGCCAGTCAGCATCCAGGATCCACACTAACCAGGTAATAGCAGAAATAATCTTCTATGGTTACAAGTGTTTTAAATGGTGAATGTAGGTGACAGTGTGTACTGTGATATCCTCCCTTACCCTGGCATGAAGCAACAAACCCTTAAACATGGAAACGTTTTCATGCGGTTTTCAGTTTGTCCAGGGAACGTGTGTTACATGTGTGTCCTGTATTTGTGTGAAACAGAAGCTAAGAAACCAGAAACCTCCTGACATTGAACCGTAGTTCTCATTCAGATATACCTCCAATAAAAGGTAGAAGCCAGCTTTGATTATGAGGTGATTGCATCTTTATTTTGGAGAAAATTCTTTACTAGTGCAGACTTTTATGTGTTTTACCCAGTAAATATGTTGTTTCTCAGTATTTTCATTTATAACAATTGGCACTTCTCCCATGACTAGTCCTGAACTACAGCAAACAACAAATACATGTTTGGTATATGATGCCTTTAAAAATGTAGAATGTAAAGAATGAGGCAAACATGACTCCCTCTATACCAGCAGGTATATGAAAACGTGATCATTGCAGAGATTATACAAGCTCAAAACATACACATCTGTCAAATACAAAATGTCTGCCAATATATGGAAATCATGGTATATGTTAAAGGTCAGTGTTATGTACAGACAAATGCTTATTTGGAAAATGCTTGTAGTCGATAGAATGTTACTTGTCGATTGTATTTATTTTTTCCCTGTATTGTACATCAACTTGATTCTATTCTGTCAAATTAAATGTTAGACAGACCTGTACTTTTTGTTACTTTGCTATTTAGGCTCAATGTCTTTTCTTTTTTAATTATACTGCTTTAGAATGACATTAATTTACAGTTGCCAAAAGTCTAAGAAATTGATTACTTTTTTTGTAAATAGGCACACATGTATATAGAATACAGAAAACCTGCAATAAATTTAAAAGAGCATTCCGTCTTCTGATTTGACAATTTTTTTACGTCTTTTGCCCATTTGTTGTTGTAGAGAGCAGTAGTAACTAATTCTAACTATTGTCCCAAGCGTCTTTGAACTGATAATCCTGAGGTTTGAAGGTCTGCCGTTTGGCCAATCCCTCTGAAGCCGCTCATCGTGTGTGTGTGTGTGTGTGTGTGTGTGTGTGTGTGTGTGTGTGTGTGTGTGTGTGTGTGCGTGCGTGCGTGCGTGCGGTGCTTCAGCCCGTCTAGTCAGCCCCCTTAGTGCCGTTGACCTGGTTACCTTAGAGGACCCATAGACCAGAGTTTCAAAGTACAGGCTACAGCTCAATAAGAAATCACATATTAATTGGAATCCCATGAATTCACTTAATGATCAAAACCATGTCCTCCCCAAATCAACAGTTTCAGAACGTTCGAGTATGTACCTTAAATTTACCGCTACCAGAAATATTTGTACAAATGCGGATGGGCATTTGGACAAGTTTGATTTTGCAACGTGTGAGGAATGAGATGCAGCGCGGGGGGTGGCAATGCTCCATCCGTCAATGGGAAATGATCGTCTCAGAGGGTTAGTTTAGGTCATTTCACATCCTTGCACAACGATGTGCCAGTGTTATATGACATCAAGATCATATTTGCTCTGTTGAACTCATGCTTATGTAGTCAGACTGTATCAGAACTAACATTTCTGTGGCCAAATCAGTATACCTGTTCCTTTCATTGGTGGTTCAATCACCGTGTATATGAACACAGAACTTATTTTTCATTTATTTTAATTGGATAACCAAAGTATTCTCCCTTGACAGAGCTCGGAGCAGCTCGGATACAGTAAATTCCACTACTGTGGGAGATTAATTCACATGTTCAAAGGAAGTGGAAGGTATAGAAGATGCACTGTCTCCCCCCCCCCCCTTATTTCCAACTCCCTGTCTCCCAGAGGGCAGCCCAATGACCAACCACCCTGACCCTGGCTGAGGCCTTCTTTGATGTGAGTGATGTGACCCCTGGTCACTACCTGCCCCTACACAACCAACCTTATCCTCCCCAAGAGGCACATTGCGTCCCACTGCAACGCAGTCATTAACCCCACAACCCTTGGCCTGCTCTCCGCTGCTTACCAAGTGATGTATCAGGGTGCCCACTCGCCAACCCCACGCATCATCCCCTCCTTCACCCAAACACGAACAAGTCGGCGAGCCCGGCCAGGGATGGTGATGTAAGAGGTTCTTTAAACATTTAAAGAAGGAGGTCAGCTTTCAAAGAGGGGTGCAAGAACCTTTGGCCACAGGTTCAGTTATCATGGTCAGTGGTTGAAAGCGTGGAGATATGTTAGTTGGGAGAGGAATGAATGTCTAATGAACCAAAAGACTGCATGATTGATGAATGCTGATAGGCAAACTTATTTAGATGACGACTGCATTGGTTTGGAGATAAGGGAGCAAAATTATTAAATAAAATAAACAAGGCATTCCTCACTGGTTCGTGCCATTGGTTGTGGCTTTGCCCTTTTAATACAGTCAGGTAGCTTGGTTATAAGAGTTGTAAAATAAAAGTTTCGTATGAAGGAGGTACGAACCTCCCACAACACTGTTTGTCCTGCAGAGAGAAGATTTAAAATTCAACAGTCAACACAGAGTAATGAAGAGTCACGACCTGAGCCAACGTTGTATGTGAAACCAAAACAAATCACAGCCGGGGTGCCCCGCATGGCAAAGAAGAAGAGCACAAGAACAAGAGCATTCCTACCGGGAGAAAAATGAGGGAGGAGATTACTTCATTAAGATGTACTGAAACACTGATCGCCAAAGATTAATGGAGCAGTTAAAAAAAAAGGGGTTTGGGGAGAAATAAATCCATCTCATTCCATAGACACACATCTGCTTTGAAAAGGCAGCCTGAGCCAAACTGTAGCAGCTTCGGAGGCATCATTAGAAGCTGGAAGCAATTCTTAGTCTGACAGCCCCTTGTGCTGTCTGAGACCACAGTGTCAAAGGGTTCTCCCTGCCTATAAACAGAGAGCGAAGCTCCATCTCACTCAGGGGCTGTGCTTGTCTTCACACCCAAATCTGGAGGCTTGAATCTGGACATCCATCCATGGAGGCCTGGGCTACAGTTCAAACGTGAAGGCCTGGGTTTCCATTCAAACAAGAAGTGAAGAGCTTGCATTGCTCTATGCTGCTCTACGCTGGCAGGTAAAAGAGGGAGCCGTGCTGCGAGCTCTCCTTGGCAGTATCCCAGGGCACATGTTGGAGACCAGGCCTGAAAATGGAAGAGGGCTCTGGAATTAGAAGTCCTCCATCAGATAACACATTTTCTGGTTCATGTAAAGATGTCGGGAGTATCAACAGAGACATGCATCAGCTTGATGGGGCTTCAGCATCTGTACAAGGCCTTTGGGTCTGGCTCTGTGGCCAGCCAGTGCTGAGATGGGAGCAGAGGCCCTCTGGCTCAAAACATTCAGTCTTTCAGCACCAGCCCTGGCCACAGCCCGGGAAGTGGGGCTCCTTTCTGGGGGAGGCAGGGGAGGGAGGTATGGTGTTGATAGGGTGAGAACCAGAGAGTGTCACAGCGCTAAGAAATCGGGATAAAGCTGTTAAGCCTGCCTGTACAGTGGCAAAGAGCTTTCAACTCAAATCCTGTCAGGGTGTTTCATCCACACTGGGCATAATCTGAACAGTAACTATTACAATTAAGTAGTGGCAGAATATGGTATGGTAGGAGGAATGGGTTGGTATCACAAAAAAGGGATTGATAGAGGCCATACCATGGGCATTTGGATGTAAACTTTATTTTAAAGGGAATTATTTTCATTTTTTACATATCTATTCACATAACTTTTAAAAAAATATCCTAATGAGGTACATGTGGAATGCCATGGAGTTTTATTAGATTATATCAAATGTGAACGGTAAACAGTTTGGAAGAAAAAAGGGAAACACTATACAATCTTTTTTGCCCAGTTGAACCATATAGGTGATTTCTATGTATTTTTCAACCAATTTCTATAATTAATTTTAACACGATGCTTTCATCATACACAAAGGATTTTCCATGACAACAGGCCATTTTTTACAAACAGGTTTGAAAAGAGATAACCAAGAAAGAGTGAAATAATGTCATTTACGGTGAAAGGCAAAAATATTTGATTTTAATGCATGGCTAATGTCGGAGCGGTCCCATCCGTCCTTGTAACAGGGAGAGTGGGTAGGACAGGCCGCAGGGGTTTCAAAGCCTAATCTGGGACAGGCTGGAAAATGGCTTCCAGCTGTCTCATCATTTGAGCTGATAAGACGCCCTGGCTCCCTTGACTCTCTTTGTGAGACTGTGGGAATTGAAGATAGGTCTGGGATCCTGAGGTAAGGGACAGCACAGCACAGCATAGGCCACTGCTGAGTCTGTTGACAAGTAGAGGTAGGGGACTGGGTAGCAGCCAAGTGAAGTCCCCTGCAAGTTTGAAGTCCCCTGCAAGTAAAGAATAAATTCTTTACCTTTTCCCCTGCAAGTTTGAATTCCCCTGCAAGTAAAGAATAAATTCTTTACCTTTTCCCCTGCAAGTTTGAAGTCCCCTGCAAGTAAAGAATAAATTCTTTACCTTTTCTTGACCAGGAAGGTCCTTTAATAACTCATTCTTATTTACAATGAGGGCCTGGCAAGAGGCCTCCTATGGGGGCCAGAGATTAAGTGCTAACATTAACAGTAGAGTCTTTACGTAAGAGCCACCATTAAGCCCAGAACAGTACATCACTGTACGTCTGCGGGATTGCAAAGTCCTGAGGTAACGGGCAACGCACAGTACAGCAGGTTATAGCACTTTCTCTAGTTGCAAGCCCATATAGAACACATTGGGACTGCCTGCATTGACTCTGTGTGGATAATGGTTTGTTTCCTGCACTCCTAGTAGCTTTAGGAAACTGCAAACATCCGGGTGCATGGGATACATTGTGTTCCTTGCTTCTTTTATCCTCTCATTGCCCAAATCCCAAACTATTCATTACATATGGAGGGGTAGACAGCCAAAATTTTAGAGCTGAATGGGCACAAATTTTCACAGAGACTCCAAAATCTTGTGGAAAGCCTTCCCAGAAGAGTGGATGCTCTTGTAGCTGCAAAGAGTTTGGGGGGCAATTCCATATTAATGCCCATGGTTTTGGAATGGGAAGTCCAACAAGCTCATATAGGTGTGATGGTCAGATGTGCTTGAGTCTTCTTGGGTATGACGCTATAAGCTTGGTACTCCTATAATTGTGGATCCTCTGAACCTGTCAGATTGGATGGGGAACATCACTGCACACACATTTACAGGTCTATCTAGAGATGGGCTGGGCCAACCTTGTCCTGATGCCACCCCTGCGTTCTTGGCTGTGTGCTTAGGGTCGTTGTCCTGTTGGAAGGTGAAACCCAGTCTGAGGCCCTGAGCACTCTGGAGCAGGTTTTCATCAAGGATCTGTATGTACTTTGCTCCCTTCATTTTTCTGACTAGTCTCCCAGTCCCTGCCGCTGAAAAACATCCCCAAAGCATTATGTTGCCACCACCATGCTTCGCCGTAGGGATGGTATTAGCCTTTTGGTGCCTCTTGGTAAACTCCAAGCTGGCTGTCAGGTGCATTTTAATGAGGAGAAGCTTCCGTCTGGCCACTTTACTATAAAGGCCTGATTTTTGGAGTGCTGCAGAGATGGTTGTCCTTCTGGAAGTTTCTCCACACAGGAACACTGGACCACAGACAGAGTGACCATCGGGTTCTTGGTCACCTCTCTGACCAAGGTCCTTTTCCCTTTGATTGCTTAGTTTGGGCAGGCGGCCAGCTCTAGGAAGAGTGTTGGTGGTTCCAAATTTCTTCCCTTGAGGATGGAGGCCACTGTTTTCTTGGCCTGTTGGACTGTTTTTTTTTCAGCTCTGTACCTCAACAGGATCTTGTCTCAGAGCACTATGGACAATACGTCATGTCTTGGCTTTTGCTCTGGCATGCACTGTCAGCTGTGGGACCTTAAATAGACAAGTGGGTGCCAAGTCACGTCCCATGTTGTGAATTTACAACAGGTGGACGCTAATCAAGTTGATCAAGGATCAAGAGCGATCAGTGGAAACAGGGTTAACCTGAGTTCAATTTTGAGTGTCATAGCAAAGGGTCTGAATGCCTACGTGAATGCGATATTTCTGTTTTTCATTTAATTAAAACAAATCACTGTAAATTATTGCTTCACAAGAATGCTTACCATTTCCAAATGTACTACAAACATTATTGCCAGCTTGGATTAAATGCACACTTATGAAAACCGCATTACATTAATCACTATTGACAAATGTACACCATTCAGTGTGTGCACTTCCATTGTATTTTCTTTAACAGACAGTGATTTCAACTCATTTGAAGTGACAGTATTGATTGTAGTGGCCTGTATTGGAAAGGCTCTCAATACACAGAACATAGGTGGGGCAAAATGATTAGAATGCCCATCACATTTAATCCGATGTCAGCAGGACATTCTAGGTGGAAGTAATGTGGTCAACGAAAGCCGTCAATAGGGCAGGATGGTGACAGGCATGGCCTGTGCCCTGTTGCAAAGGCCTTGTCAGACATGAAGCCCTGGCTATGGGATACCCCGGGCAGGGGCCACCAGGATATTGGAAAAACCCAGCTGGGAACAAGGGAGCTCAACAGGGGGCCTTATAACCCCCATCTGGTGATCAATAGGGTACCTGGAGAGTGGGGAAGGCAGAGAGGGAATGGCACATCCTCTCCCAACCCTGTGAGAACACAGACACTACTGGTCAGTTAGTACAGGGGCAGCAGCTTAGAGCCTGTTCAGTTTGGGCTGTGTGCTGACCCATTATCACTCACCAACAATGCAACTCTTCAAAGAGCATATTGTGGTGGCTAAAAACAAATGACACATTTTCTTTGTATGTTTTAAGGACATGTGTTTGTGTGAAAATCTGCATTTGTAATATTGAACACCAAATCAAAAGTGGGAAACCAAAAAAAAACTCTACACTCTTAATCCCTTAATCTTACAAGTTAGTGTTTCATTGTTGCAGTTAAGGAAACTTATGTTGTTATCAAATGTTGTTTAATGTTTAAGAACCAAATAACTTACTCATGGGCTATATCAGGTCATGTTCATTCTATTAACACCAGTGCTCAGTCGATACATACCTGTCTCCTGAGAGGCTGTGAGCTGTTAGTTGAGGGGTATTGATCTCCCTAAATGCAAGGGCTTCCATGCAGATCTCTAAGGGGAACAATGGCCTGCTCTGACTACCTTTGCCTCTCTCTTCATCCTTCCCTCTCTCTTCCTCTGCCCCAGTACACCACCAGGGCCAGTCGAAGCCTTATCAAACTCCTCAGAGGCCAACGTGTGACTTGATGGTATTGATAAAACTACCGCCTGAGATGGACCTCGGTCACGTCCCTGCACAGTGAGACTGTAACGACTCGCCACGATGGAGGCCGGCCCTCTAGGAAACAAACACTCAATATCTCACCGGTAGGTTTGTTTTCTTGGATCCATACAAGTGCATATCTTTGTTTTTTCCCTCCCTGGGTTCTAGGTCTTAAAGGTTTGGGTTAGTGGTACATATATCCAGTAGGAGGGACACAGGAACTATCTGGATCCTAGGTGAGTTGTGGGAGGTAGGAGTGACAGGGCAAGAAAGGCAAAGAATGTAGATAAACAGCCAAAGGTCTAAAGAAAGGTACAAGAAATTTTCAAATATATCGCTATATTTAGAAATATTAGCTCTAAATCCAGATGAAGGTCATTGCTATGGTATGCTACATGGTATTGCAGAGATCCTTAGTGAGCTTCTCAGAACAGCAGGACAGTGAATCAGCTGCACCATGTGACAAGTTGTTTGGCTTTTCTAACAGCTTGGTTATCTTCTAAACAGAAAGACTTTCTTCTTCTCAGCCTCAATGTGTGTATAGGTTAGATCATGTGCAATTGTACGTGTATGTGTGGCTGTGTATGTGTGGCTGACTGTGTGTGTGTGTACGTGAGTGTATGTACATATGTGTGCATGTGTGCGTGTGAGCGTGTGCACGCTCATGTGTGTATATAACATTCTCTGGAGAGGGTTTGAAGGTTTTATTTTATCTTGTTGGTGGTCTGATTCTCCCACGCACTTCCAAAACAAATGGGCCCTTAGTGAAGATAAACGATTGATCTGTGTAAAACAAATATTCAAGGACTATCAAAAGACCATCATTGTAGTTATAGCTTTCGTAACCTACGGTGTTACTATGCTTTGGCTGCTATTTGTATTACTTATGAATGAGTTCTTCAATAGATCCCATTTGCCTCAATGTCAGTTAACTTTTATCTTAATCTATTACTATATAAAAGGCTAGATTGTTCCTACTTCTAATCCCATCACATGAGCAGCATTGACTGATTGTTAGCGTTGTTAAAGTAAAACTTGACAGGTGACAATAACAATGTGGAAGGGAACCCAAAGCCCCATATCTTAACTGAGAGCCCTATCAAGATAAATTGGCTTGGCTGACTAAGCTGTGATTGATAGGAAAGCAAACAAACAGACAGACAACAACAATGGTAGGCAAGACTCTGGATGCCACCTAGGCACCGAGATGTGTTTCGCCAATCATGTTTTAATGTGTACATTAACATTACACAGAGGGGCGTTTCAGTTCCTCAATGTTACAAGAGAAACAGGATCATTTTATTCTCTTCAATCTACTGTATCATTGAAGGGCAAATATAATAATAAATGAAGCTTGTAAAGCATGTGTCCACATCTAAAATCAACATACTTTCTATTTATTAATTACAACCCTGTTTCCAAAAAAGTTGGGACACTGCATAAAATGAAAATAAAAACAGAATGCAATGATGTGCAAATCATTTATCCCTATATTTAATTGAAAATAGTACCAAGACTACATGTCAAATGTTGAACCAGAGAAATTTAATTGTTTTTTGGTTAATACATGCCTATTTTGAATGTGATGCCAGCAAAACGTTTCAAAAAAGTTGGGACGGAGGCATGTTTTCCACTGTGTTGCATCGCATCTTTTAACAATACTCTGTAAGCGTTTGGGAACTGAGGAGACCAATTGCTTTGGTTTAAAAGTGAGTTGTATTCCCATACTTGCTTGATATAGGATTTCATGCCATGTGCACTAATGCACCCCCATACCATCATGGATGCTGGCTTTTGAACTGTGCGCTGATAACAAGCCAGATGGTCCCTCTCCTCTTTAGCCTGGAGGACGCGGTGTCCATGATTCCCAAAAATAATGTCAAATTTTGATTTGTCAGACAACAGCATAGTCCAATATTGGTTTTCAGCCTTGCATACAGAGATTTCTCTGGATTCACTGAATCTTTTAATGATATGATGTACCGTAGATGAAGAGATCCCCAAACTCTTTGCAATTTTACGCTCAGAAATGTTATTCTGAAATTGTTGCACAATTTGCCTGTGCAGTCTTTTACAGAGTGGTGAACCCCTCCCCATCTTTACTCCTGAAAGACTCATCTTCCCTGGGATGGTCTTTTTATACCCATTCATGTTATTGACATGTTGCCAACTAACCAAATTAGTTGTGACATGTTCCACCAGGTTTTTTTTTAGCAATTCACAACTTTTCCAGTCTTTTGTTGCCTCTGTCCCAACTTTTTTGACACGTGTGGCTGGCATTAAATTCATAGTGGGCATATATTTTTCAAGAAACAATAAAATTTCTCAGTTTCAACATTTGATATTTTATCTTTGTACTATTTTCTATTGCATGTCTGGTTTAAATGATTTGCACATAATTGCATTCTGTTTTTCTTTACATTTTACGCAGCGTCCCAACTTTTTCAGAAACAGGGTTGTACAACACTACTTCGTTTACAAAATTTAAACCTGAAACTCTGCTCCAACTTTAAAATGTGCACACTAGAACAGACTGCAGTGTTTGTTTACAGCTCTTTGGTATATTTCGTACTTTCTAAATGATTAAACTTTAAGTCAATTTTTGTCCAATTTGACCTCTTCACATGATCATGACACCATTGTAACATTATGACTTCCAACATTCCATTAGTTGATGAATGGAACAATGGAATGGAAAACCTTTGACACAATTCCACTACTTTGACCACTTTCCTAATAAGTAACACAAAAATGTATATTATTTGAAATTTTCCTCTAATTCTCTGCAATTGGAACAGAAATACAAGTTAGTCAAAAAGTCAGTTAAATGATAATTTACCTTATATATGAAATCAGAACAGGAATATATCTGTTTTTAAAAAAAGTAGCTTGCTAATGTCAGCTAGTAGTTCTCTCATGTTACAGTTCAGAAAAAGATGGTTTAGTATGAGAATACAACAAAGGTTCTTGTCCATAAGAAATCCCAGCCTTATATGTGATGTCATGGGGATGTTAGTTAGCACAGCTAGTTTCACAGAAACACGTTTTTGGGTCTTACATGTGTGTTGCACCAAATTGTGAATGTGCAGGCCATCAAACTATGGCAAAGTCTTCAATATGAAGTCACTTTGTAACAACAATTAAAGTATGTAACTTTGTCACCTTCTGTATACTGGAATTTGTAGCTAAGTGAGATGCATTCTGGGACTTGGAAAGACTAGTATGTTTTTTTGCCTCTACTTTTAATTTTGACGCTAGTGTATACAATCTTAGGCTGCTAATGAAATACAGAAATTAGAGCATGAATAAATTCTAATAACTACCAGTTTAACAATAGAGCGGTTTTATGGATCACAACAAACATAATTTAGTTCTAAAATGTATAAACAACTGCCGTTATGACCACTTACACAACAAGTTACAGAACATTTAAGAGGTTATGCAATCTTGGTCTACTTAGTCGACCAGAAAAATATTTTTTAATCAATCGTAAAACTAAATATTGTGAAATTTGACATAAATCAGTCATATATTTAAGACAAAACCTTAAACAACGGAAGAAGTTTGGAAACATTTGGAGGCCTATTGCCTTTACTACTGCTGTGGGAGCTCTACAAGCAGGCAACACTGACTGAACACATTTTTATGTATATTTGTATCTCAAGTTATGTTCACCATATAAAGACAACTTAGAAAGGCCATCATTATTCCACCTTTACGCTAAGTTGAAACTCAACCCAGGTTAGTCAAAAACAATCGCATGGCTTTGTTCAGGACACTTCCCTGGCAACAATACATTTGATCTGGTCTCTTGTTGATCATCAGCCTTGCTAACTCTGACAGCTATGTGGCTATTTTGCTTCCAGTGGTCCTGAGTCAGTCATCCCAAATTTTAGCTAGTACCAGGACATTCTAACCTAAAGTTTACTGGCCTCTGCATGAAACTCGGCTGTAAATGAAGTCATTTTATATTGTTACTAACATACACAATATTACACAAATTTAACACAACAACTGCATTTGAGCATGAAATCCTCCTTCACTTCTCTACAATTTAAATCTAAAGTCAGAACACTCCACTACCACAAAAACAAGCCCCACAACTTCATTTGTAATGTTACTATCTAATTCATACTTTATATAGTTTACCTTATTTTACATACGGTTGTTAGAGCTGTAATGTAACAAAAAGACTGCTTTTCAACATCTCCAGTTGCACGTAAACAACGTATCTACTTGCTAGAGTTTATACTGGCATTTTTAGCATGGCTCCCAGCTTTTCCAGCTCTCACACTCCAGGTAACCTACTTGTGCAGTGTTTGGGTCTGAGAGTAGGCCATTCAACTGTGCTCCGCCCGGTGCAGTTGGCCCAGAATGCAGTGGAGATAGATGAGTGTGTGACAGCACTCTCCTTGCTCTCCCAGGGAGGCTATGTCTGTGGCTGGGCCAGGCCAGCAGTGTGTGTTCGCTGTGTAAACTCACCCAGAGGGACCCCAGGCCCAGGGGAGATAAAGACTTCTCCCAGAATGTAAACAGCGTGTGACGTGGCAAGGAGGGCAGCTGTAGTCACACACAGACACTTTGGAGAACCCCACCCCCCCCGGCCGGGTCAAGGTTAAGCAGGACTCTTTCTCAGCTTTCCCTCTTAACCCTACTCTCCGCAATACATGTATCTGCTGGAGAGTTATTGTGATGACATGAGAGGTTCTGACAGCATGGAAAGAAAAGTGGAATCTTGGTTAGTCATTTATGACTATGGGACATTTGGGAACAGGGGAAAAATTCTGAAGGGGCTTGTTGTTAGAAATCATATTATGCTGGCAATGGGTCATCAGCAGCAGCAGCTTTACTTTGGTGGCAAGTATTTAATATCTTCTGGACGAGTCGATATCCAAGAAGATAGATTGCCCTCTGACCCAATTCTTGTGTACAGAAGAAGGTTCTCAGCACGGCTTGTACAAAGATCTTCCACCATCAGTCTGATTCAGCCTTTGAAGATTGACTTCCATGACATGTTTAGAATGACAAAAGTAAACAAGTTAAATATGTTATTAGAACCGAAAATGTTCCCATCCAGTTGTGTGGAGCCATTGCAAAAGACGAATCTTGAATGAAAACATTACAGTAGGCTCGGTTGTTAAATGGGTTTGTTGTCAAATGCCAACAACTTGAATATATGTACGCATGAATATATGTACACATCTGTTTCAGCTACAGAACATGACTGTACTGAGCCTGTCATCTTAATAACACATCCAACTCAGAAGTGTCTCTAGCTGTTCGCACTTGTCCTACATGAAGTGTGTTGGCACGTTGAGGGTTAAATGAGTCATATTCACAGTTATGTCCATAATGAGAACACTAGCCCTCATTGCAATATACACAAAGCCTCTTGAGGGAGGGTTAATTTCCCCTTGTGATCAAAGTGCCGAAGTGGTGAATTATGTTGTCTGGTCTGGTCTCCTCCCACACACTCTCCTTTAGTCCTCCTCCTTGGGACACGACAGGCACGCTCAGAGTGTACCATCACCAGGGCAATGTTTGTGTGTACAAAGAATAACACACTTAACAAGTACTTAACAAAGTAGCTTCTGCCTGGAGAAAGTGCTGTGAAAAATGAGGGGGGCTGGCATGGATCGTTGGTAATCTTTGCTCTGGGACGATCTTTATTATCTGAGCCTGTGGACAGAAGTGGATCCTTGGTTAAAAATACCGGGGGCTGCTTCTCGTCACAGTGAAGGGCTTATCTCAGCATTTGGAATACAGTTGAAGAGCAAGACAATAATGGATGGCTTCCATACTGCCACTGATTTTCAGCATCTTTCTGTTTGATAGTGTGTTTTGTATTACAAAATAAAAGCACACTGTACATGTAAGGAACACATCTACAGTTTTTGTAAATCATATCTATTTCAATGTACTCTATTTTGTGACTTCTAAGATAAGAAATATGTTAAATAACTGACGTTCACAAGCCTTTTCCCCCGACAATTTAGGAGACGTTTCTATTCAGGCAACTAGAAAATGTACACATATTAGGCAACCATAGTTAGGTCTATAGGGCTACTGGAATATTCACTCTATTGACAAAACTGAGAGGTTAACTATGACACCAGCCTTAATCCTTGAAGCACAACAGATATCAATCCAGCATACTGAGACATGAGGGAACATTAGCTTTGTTTCACCGTGACAAGGTGACAAATGGAAGCTCACAGTGCACCACAGTTCCACTCTAGTAAGCTATTGATTGTGTCCCTGGCTTCTGGAAGGCACAGGACACTCAGCGGCCTTGGTGGCACTCTCTGGATTCCTCTGGGATTAAGAAAAAAAATGATGTTGTCTTTTTTACAAGGACTTCAAATGTGTCGCAGGCCAGTCAAATAACACCTATTGAGATGCAGTTGCTGTTAGGAAAGGGTAACTGACTCGAAAAACCAAGAGAAATATTTGAAAATGGCCTACCTAGCATCAATGAGTCTGAGACATGTATAATGGCAACATGTACTACAGTGTAAATAGGCCAGTTTTATCCAAAATAGAGTTTTGTGAGACTTTTTGTGTGTTGTGTTGGAATCTGCATCACAACAGACAAGCACTTCACTGGATTTCCTTCTGTCCTTCAAGAAAGTGACCTAAAGTATTTTTCAAAAGATTAAGACAGATTTTCAGGTGTTCCACTGCATTTTCTTTCTTCAAGTCATCTCACAAGATATCAGTACCTTTTAAGACAAATTAAGAAATTCTTGTTAGATTTTATTGTATTAATGTTTAATTGAATTGATTCTATGATATAGTCTTACAAGCAAATAAATGCTTACTGTCCAGATGAACAGCTTTAAAAAAGATCTCTGGTGTACTCAAACTTTTAACATGTACTATGTGTATATGGTTATAAGTCAAAGATAGATATGTGTCCTCCTAAGCATATCTTGCCAAGCCATTGTGCATGTTATCACACTGCTTGCTCAACCAGGCAGAACGTTCTAGCACCTACATGCATGGAAGAAGTATGTATTCACAACTTACACAAGGAGTTACTTGAATGTGATGAGGCTATTCTGTTTACCTTGAGGATGCAATACTGAATTCATTCGTGGTGTCTCATACGGTAAAAATATCCACAGTAGCCACTTGAAAGCACATGAGCAAGATAGAAATGTTGTTTCGTAATAAGCAACCAAAAGACACACGGTTCTTTCATAAGGCCAAGTAGTTCACCATAGTCTTGTTTGGGGCCTTGACTGTGTAGCATTGACGTTTTGGCTGGACGCTCCATGGTTTGATGCATATTAGTCAAGCATCACTTGGATGTGGGCGGGATCTTCAGCAAGGCACATGCAAAAGCTAAGTAAGGTGATCAGATTTGCTGTTCTGACTGACAACCTGATTGGATGTGCAGTGTGGACAAAAAGCAAGTCTTGGCGCGGAAGCCTAGAAGAAGAAACGTTGTTATCTTCAACTCTCCCAAGCTTATTTCAAGTTGCTGCAATGAGACTGGGTCATAGGTATAATTGGACATCACAAATAGGGCAGGGGAAAAAGGTGTAAAATCTAGAAGGGAGTATTTTAAAGAGCTTCAGAAGCTCTTTAAAATAAGACTATTTTGTGTACCAAGGAAATATGTCTTACATAAATACACACACACACACACACACACACACACACACACACACACACAC
>JACXGI010000781.1:0-16821 GCA_016801175.1 Esox masquinongy | reverse complement strand
GGCTGACGTGTTATCCTGCTGTACTCTGTTTTTATTTGACCTTCTCAAATTCTAAACTCTCAACTCTCACAGAAATATCTCTGTAAGAGAAAGAAGTCTCAATTTGTTGTGGCAAGTGTGGTTGCTGGCTACAGGAACATCAGCGAGCTTGTTTCCCTCGTTTGTTTGTTAATTCGGATATCCATTAGCTGTTGTCCATGCAGCAGCTACACTTCCTGGGGTCCATTCAAAACATAACATAATGAAATTAAATTAAAACATTGAAATGTTTATATTTTATTTACCTTTAGTTATGCTGAGAATCAACTGAGTCTACAGTCTCTTTTACAGCTGAGCCCTATATATTCTATAAAATAACCATTTTAGGGTAATCCAAGCTAGGTTCTGTGACCTAGAAAATAGCAATTACTTTTATTTGCATTTAGTAAAAACAGTCATTAAGTGATTTTTGTAACCGTTTTAAATTAGACTGCAGGTGTGCAACAGGGTCTAAGGATCCCGGGATTTTCAGTCTCTTCCGGGAGGTCAATTTGACATGTCTGTAATATTGGGGGTGTCATGACCTGTGGGGGTTGGCCTTAAAACTCTTTCAAGTCATGCATTACATTACCATAATATTTACCCATAGTTCTCTGTTTGTGCTAGCAACACCACTGTTTCTTACTGTTTGCATCAGACTTGGTAATCTGCATATGTAAGTCATACATTTATGCAGTGCTTCAAAAACCAAGGTTGTTTCTCAAACCCAGGGCACACGCAAGCATGTAGGACATGTCAAAATGGGACTGTGGCAAAATCACTGTCTGCCTTTCTACAGTAAATTATGAGTATTACTTGATGATCTTCCCTAACGATTTCATGAACATCCCAAAACTATTCTGAAATATGGCAGTAACTAGTAAACCATGAACCTAAAATCATCCCTTTGTGTTTCCTACTTTTACATTTAGGTGTATTTATTAACTTTATGGGAGTAGCCTAAAACAATGTCCCCAGAGGAAGAAGCCCAGAGTCTTCCAGTCCCTGCACAAATAAGTTTGAGAAAGCCTGATCTATTGCATTTGCAGTATTGCATTTGAGCTACAAATGACTGGCATACTTAATTTGAAAGGAAACTGCCAGAGGAACACTGTTTTTCTAAATTTTTTGCTGTGATGTTCACATCCAAAGAAACAGACTAATTTGTCCTGATTCGTCAATGGATGTTTTCTAAAACATGTATAACGGGAAGAGACACAGGGAATGGACACAGAGGATGTGTTCAGTGCCCTGGTGGGTATTTTATTAGGTAAACCAGATTGGTGAGGACAGGAGGCGAGGGAGAAATCAAACTCAAAAGACAAACCCCTTTTATGCAGAAGCGGCTTTGTCTCTGGGGTGGACCACCGGTTTAGGAGGAATGGGTGCTGGTGCTCGTAATTTTGGCTGCCCCGGGCACCCTCCATCTCCTGACCATCTTCCTCCTCCGTCTTGCAGCCATTCCTGGTTCCACATTGCTTGTGCTGGCCTCTGCCCCAAGCCGCTGCCTGGAAGCCCTCACATATATCCCCAGACAAGGCCCCAATAGGAGGCAGGCAGGTTTGGGTAGGTTACTTTTTAAATGTAATCTGTAACAATTACAAGTTACCTGTCCACATTTGTAATCAATAACGTACCGTTTTGATTACTCAAACTCAGTAACGTGATCTGATTACTTTCATATTAAGAGGCATTAGAAGACAAATAGGAATAGCCTATAAACAAATAAACACCTTTTGCGGAATCAATCAATGCTAAATTTCACATAGCTGGCCAAAAACGTAATTTGCATTTTACCTTATGGGCTATGTACAGTGCCTTTGAAAAGGGTTTCTAAACCAGTGCTTTCTATGTCAATATGATTGGGCTACATCTCTACCTTACACGCTAAAGGTCTGTCAGATATTCAGTCATTACAATTAATTCAATAACCCTTGATCTTCCACAGTCTGACTATCTGACCATGACCCAAAATCTAAGGATGGGTTAGCCTCTTCTGTTATTTGTGTTTTTTATTGCTTCAAAATATCTTTAAAAAATAAATGGCAATTTCTCGAAAAGGGCATTGACATTACTGTATTTAAAAATATCCGTAGCTTTTCACAAGTACACTAAACCTGCAGTAGCCTGATCTTTTACTCCCAAACCAACAACATTGTCAAAACCTTGCACGTTCGCAATCGTGAAAACCCGCACAAAAAGTTTTACCCGCGCGAACGTAACCTGCGATTATTAGGACCACCAGCAATTTATTTTTAAATCGCAAATTATAGAAATAAACCGTGATCATACACCTGCACTCTTAGCTTAGTCAATGTCGTCAGCAGCCAATGATAATCAATGAACGCAATGTTCTGAGATGCAAAGCAAGCAGAATCACATGGCTTACCTGTATTGAGTTCAGGTGGCTACATCAAATGCAAATCATCATAATTTGGCAGTGCTTCCCGACACACCTTTTCTCCTCAAATATCGTGATAATTTCCATATAGTGTTTTATCTTGAAGGCAGCGCCATGTTACAGGTATCTAACAAATAGTTGCCTAATCTTCTAAACAATTCCTGTCTGAAAAATATATAACACGAGGTAAGCCTATCGCCTATTAATGTTCTGAGAAAGATGCGTCAATAGTAGGTAACTAAATCACATTTTATATGGGTTGGTTAATATTATCGTAGATACTGTATACTCTGTTTTTAACAGCCATCCAACCAACCAAAACCGGAGAAAATTAAACTAGCGCTTCATCGGTCACTAATCTGGTTATGCGCGCCCACGTTTGCACACATGATGATGACACAACTGAGGAGCGCAATTATTTGGGTTCAAATAATGATGTTTTTAAAACATTAAATAAAAAAAATCAAACATGCAACGTGTCAATTATTTCGCTCACCTATCCTTTTTCAATTTAAGTAATCCAAGAAGTAATCATACATTTTTTCTAAAGTATCTGTAATCCGATTACAATTTTTTAGTTCGTAACGTAACAGATCACAGTTAACGGTTTTTTGTAAAACATTAACTGTGAGCAGGTGAGTAGGGGTGGGGCTGGGCCCAAAACATTCCAGAAATTACCAGCATTCTCTGTTGGGGGCGTTTGTGATTTGCTGATCCATGGGGTGCAGACGTGTTTGCACCACAATTCCTATAAACCATCACCATAACCAAAAGGTTGGAGCCCCAAACTCAAATGTCAGCTGACCACCAGTGGAAAATTTAATATTAGGATAAAATTAATGACAAAAAATATGTTTTGTTAAATCTTTTGAATTTTAATATTTGGAATACAAGATATGTGCAAAATACAAATATGTGCATAATGCAAAATACACTTCTAAAAACATTTTTTTTTTGCAGATCTTTAGGGGAAACTTCTTAGAATCCACTTTTATGCACAACAACACTAAAAGCAATTATGCTGTAATCTCAAATCATTAGATTTTTTTTGTAGGGAAACCTATGTAAGTCCTACAACTTTGTATTGAATTCCTAAATGATTCATGAAAAATTATTCTCAAGAGAATTCTGCTTGTTAACTTTGCACTAACCGGTATGTAATGGAAATCGAATGTCTGCTTGACCCCAGAGGTAGCACTCTGACATTCAAATATTCAGTATCTCCTGTTTCATTGGGACCCTCAGCAGCTGCTCTTAGTCAGGTCAACACAAATCATGAAAAATTAACTACATATCACTGGATCATTGGACCCACTCAGTCATACCTACCACAAGAACAGATCCAGAGAGGATGGCATTTCCATCACGGCCGCAACACAGCTAGAGACGAGGAACACCTGTGTATGTGAGAAGGCTGTTTGTTGACTATATGTCAGCATTTAACATTATCTTCATCCCCAACTCATCACCGAGTTCAATGTATGGGGTTATAACACCACCCTGTGCAGTTGGATCCCGGACGTTCTGGTGAGCCGACCTCAGGTTCTGAAGATTGGCAGTAATACCTCCTCCTCAAGGACTCTTAACACCGGGGTCCCCAGAGTTTACTCCCTATTCACCCACAAGTGTGCGGCTGTGCAGAACACCAACTCCATCATCAGGTTTACCAAAAATACCCGGTAGGCCTAATAACCAACAATGAGGAGTCAGCAACCATCAGTGCCACCAAACAACGCCAGACAGATTCATGCAGCATTATCAAGGACCCTTCACAACCCACCAACACCAGTTTATTCGCCTACTGTCAGTCCGATGGAGATTGCTCTGAAGCATAGGGTCTAAGAGGCTTGGAGACAGTTTCTATCTGCAAGTCATCAGACTCTTTAACACTTGACCTGTCTGGCCAGCTAAACTAAGTCTGAACAACTGTGCACACACTCCCCAACCAACACACACACACAAACACACACGCACGCACGCATGCACATGCACACGCACCCTCTCTGTGTAGACATTAAGTTAATACTCTACAATAACTTGTGCTGATACTATTCAGCTGAGATAATTACAGCACAACCGTTATGCTGAAAGGATAACAGTAACTTACCCAGCCGCTGCCCTGGAGAAACACTGTGCTGGACCTGCAGTGGGGTTCAGGTGGACAAAACGCTAAAAAATAAACCATCACCATTACATCTGCCTTGTATAGCCAGCAGACGTCAAAATAATTTTGACAGTTCTGAGAAAAAAAATCCTTAGCTGGACAGAAACATCTAGCTACTTACAGCTGAAACACTAGATCTTTGGAGAGAACCACTGTAAGCAAGCAAGCAAGTTTATTTATATAGCACAATTCATACATCGAAGCAATTCAATGTGCTTTACAAAGAAAAAGAAAAAATATAGAAATACAATAACATACTCAAATGAAAACATCAAAACAACATCATAATAATAAAAAATAGAATAAGAAAATATAAAAAGAATAAAAACGGGATAAAAACATCTATAAGGAAGCTATAAGGCTAAACAGTGTGGTTAAGTTTAAGTGCTCAGTCGTAGGCACGTGAAAAGAGAAGTGTTTTTAACCTGGATTAAAAAATGTATACGTTTGGGGCATGTCTAAGATCTTCTGGTAGTTTATTCCAGTTGTGTACAGCATAACTGCTAAACGCAGCTTCTCCATGTTTAGTTTGGACTCTGGGCTCTACTAGCTGACCTGTGTTCATGGATCTAAGAGCCCTGCTTGGTTTATATTCTTCAAACATATCAGAAATGTATTTGGGTCCTAAACCATTCAGAGATTTATAAACTAAAACCACCACTTTAAAATCTACTCTGTAACTGACTGGAAGCCAATGCAAAGATTTAAGAACCGGAGTGATGTACTCTGTTCTCTTGGTCCTGGTTAACATTCTAGCAGCCGCATTCTGAATGAGCTGCAGCTCTTTTACAGTCTTTTTGGGGAGTCCAGTTAAGAGGCCATTACAGTAGTCAACCCTACTAGAGATAAAAGCATGGATGAGCTTCTCTTGGTCTTTTTGGGACACCAAGCCTTTGATTCTGGCTATATTTTTAAGATGATAGAATGCTGTTTTGGTGACCGCATTGATATGACTGTTAAATGTGAGGTCTGAGTCTATCAGAACACCAAGATTACACACTTGATCCCTGGTTTTAAGGGCCCGAGAATCCAGCTCTTTACTAATACTTGTTCTTTTATTTTTGTTGCCAAACACAATAATATCTTGGTTTAATTGTAGACAATTTTGGTTCATCCAGGTATTTATGTTATCTATACAGTGACACAGTGAGTCTATTGAGCTGTTGTCATACGGTTCAAAAGCCATGTATATTTGAGTATCATCGGCATAGCTGTGGTAGTTAATGTTGTTGTTCTGTAGAATTTGGCCCAGAGGTAGCATATAGAAATTGAACAGAAGCGGTCCAACGTAATTAGTCTAAGAATCATTTGCATACCTAGAGAAAAACTGGCACACACTGACGTTTCTCCCCAGGTCCCTGCTAAAGGTCCTGGGCAATATTTCCTTGTTTTGGATTTAGCTCAAATACTTTGCAAAGAATTATATGTCACTGACTTCCGGTCCAGAACGGGTCTGTTGACCACAAAACAAAGACCAGTCAAAAATCACATGTAAGGCCTGGATCACCAGTCAAAAATCACCTGTAAGGCCTGGATCACCAGTCAAAAATGACATGTAAAGCCTGGATCACCAGTCAATCGAGCACAGTTGTCCCAGGAGCCACTGCTTCAGGCTTTGTATGCTCAAATCAACAAAGGCTGGCCCAGAAATAAACAGGATGTGAGTCACACTGACAGATTTCTGGACATACAAAAATTGACTGGTATTCAAAGGAACCAGGGTCTTTATCCCTAACATGTTATGCATCTTCCCAACCAAAATCCACTCTGTCCATTCAGACACTGGGGCCAGCCTCAGAAAGGCATTTGATGCTGTTTACTGGCCTGGTACTACAGTGGACTTAAAGACCTTCATCTGCAAATGTGCGACTTCATTCACTGAGAACACCTAAGGGAGAAATCCAGATCTGATCTCTCCTTTCCCTTGGTCCGAAGTTGGAATGGACGTACAGTCAACAAAACCAACTACTGTGTCGTGCATCATTACTCAGACTATTGGGTAATGGGCTAACAAACATGACATCAGCCATTGTTTCTGAATGCAGTGCAGGCCTGAGAGAGCATCACCAGGGATTTCAATGGGTTGCTGAATTCAGGCATTCATTTCACACAAAGGATATGCTGCCAAGTGCTTAACCAGACTGCTATAATGGATATCATTTTAATCTTTCCAACTTTTGCACTTTTGACAACCTGAAACTGGGGTTCGATGTAAAAAACATGCTGTAATTTCTTAATGGTTAATCTAATGTGGATGAAAATACCCCCAAACTAAAGCTAGCATCCTGAATTTCGACCCCAGAGTCAGTGTGTCATTTCAGATGCAAAGTGTTGTGCAGAGCACAAAAACAAAAATGGTCACTTTCTAAATACCTTTTGAAGTGTTTTTAAATGTTTACTGTACTCTCCCCAACTGTTTGTTTTCCTCAATTTGAGATTAACCCTCCCAAACCCGTATAGCTCTGGCCAATTGTACGGCCCTCTATGGGGTTCCTTGACTGATCTTTCAGCATGTTTTTCCAGTGACATAGATAATTGTAAAGCAATTACTTTATTGTGAACACAACAGTCTCAGACGACTGCATAGCCTACACACAACCTCAAGAAAAGAGAGAGCAGGCAATCATGTGGGATAGAGGCAGACAGAAAGAACCGTGTGTGCATGCTATGTCATGCATTTTCACCGATGTAGCCTACAATGTTTCACTTCCTCTCTGTTTTTTTCTAGCCAAACGCATCAATCTCCTACAGTCTACAGCAGTTAGCTAGTAACACTGCAAAGAATGTTACGGAGAGTGGCTGCACCATCAAAGAATGTTACGGAGAGCGGCTGCACCATCAAAGAATGTTACGGAGAGCGGCTGCACCATCAGAGAATGTTACGGAGAGTGGCTGCACCATTAAAGAATGTTACGGAGAGCGGCTGCACCATTAAAGAATGTTACGGAGAGCGGCTGCACCATCAGAGAATGTTACGGAGAGTGGCTGCACCATTAAAGAATGTTACGGAGAGCGGCTGCACCATTAAAGAATGTTACGGAGAGTGGCTGCACCATTAAAGAATGTTACGGAGAGTGGCTGCACCATTAAAGAAATGTCGTAGTTTCTACACATCACCTGTATTAAAACAAAATATTATTGTTATAAGTTAAAAGCAAATGAGTTTCACCATGCCCCTTGCAACCCTTCGCTAGAAAGCAAATATAGTCCTTATAGTCGAACTCTGCAATAACAAGTGGCGTTTGAGGAGTCCCTACTGGAGACGGAGTTGACCCCAAAGATCCTGGAATCGTTCATCCTTACCCATCCTAACCCCAAAAGTTAAAGAGGAATGTTGACTTGAAAGCAAGCCAACAGTTTGAATCAAAGTAATTGTGTACTGATTTGATTGATGACAGCCCAGTGTAATGGTTTTTTGTAAAAGATTTATTTCCTGGGAAACATTCAATTTCTGACTTCTCTTTTGTCCATACTTCACAGCAAATGTTACAGACATCCTATACAAAAGTATTCATAGAATGAAGGAGTACGCCATCTAGTTACCAAAACTAAATCACAGCAAAGAGGTTTTCTCAGTATTCAGTAAACAATGTGTTTTTGATTGCATTTTTTTATTTAGTCTTAGTAAGTTAATAAAATATCTACATAAAAAACCTACAAAGTTGCAGCCCAAGTCAATTTGTCTTGAATGGTTAGTTAGCCAGCTAGCTAACAATATTTCAATGATGCGTCACATCACCAGGTTTTTGTTCCACCTGTCCTAGTTACTGGAAAGACATGGACTTCAGTGTGTGTGGACTGTTCCTGCTATTTTAAGGTGTTGTGGTATGTTCTGGCTACATTTTGATAGATGAGGATTCATCCTACCCACAGAGGTGGAGGAGATGGTGAGCCGGATAAAGAAACCGAGGCCTGTCTAGTGTCTGACTGACATTTCTCCCTGCCTTTCCAAACTGCCTCAAGACCCCAGAAGCTGTGGAAGACCATCAACAAGATCCCTGAAACAAAATACAGCTTTGAAAGTAACTTGAGATTTTTGTTCATAATCAAAAGCACATCAAACTATTGATATTATAAACTGGTTAGCATCATATTTAAGTACAGTGTACAAGTTATTTTGCATCAGACCACGGGTATACAGTCTCATATCACAACTTTCAGCCACCCGGTTTATGATGTATGATATAACGAAGCTTTCAGCCAATCAGCATCCAGGATTCTAAATACCTAGTGTATGTAGTATGTACTAGTAGTGGTCTACTGAACTTACGTAGCCAATATGTTTGCCATACTGTATACACAGTAGACTCCCAATGCTGTGTGTGTGCGTGTGTGTGTGAACATATGGCCAGACCATCTGTAGTTTGGCAGTGGTTATGATGGCGGTAGGTGGCTCGGTTAAGGCAGGCAGGCGATAGGCAGATAAAGAGGACAATTCATTGTGCGACTCTTATCTGCATCTGGGCCCTAATTGGCTGGCTTCTGCCCGCTTGGCAGACATATTTCAAATTAAAAAAGAAGACTCAACAGGTCAGCGAAATAAAAGAGCCTATTAGGCAGGTCAGCAGTCTGCTGTCTAGAGCAAAGCACGAGGTCAGGGGTCAAACTAACATCAAGATATGGAGTAACAGAGTCATCCTCCCAGGATTGTTAGGGTGACTGGCTAGACCCACCGACTCACTGTTATGATAATGTCTACTATAAAAAACAATCACATTTAGAAAATAAGCAGTGATTTGGCCCTAAAACATTTGTCGTTTTATAACGCAGTGGATAGATTTTTGATTAGAATGACACAGACACACAAAACAGGCCAGACTCAATGACCAGCCCTTAGGGGAACCTGTCCCTCACTACTCGGCGAGCAAACCGTCCTTGCTCGTCCAAATAAATTATTTTAATATTGCTAAAATATGTGACCAAAAAGCACACAACATAAAGACTGATACTTCAGCTAAAGCATCTGAGCGAGCAAAACAGCACCCCCAGTCCCATTACAAGAAAAAGAGTATGACATGCTATACTCAGCTTTGTTGTTTAAAACTAGGAAATTTAATTCAAACTTCCTTTAATTCCAACTTCCTTTTAAAGGAAAAGGGGATATGTCCCCATTGGACGTACTGGGTCATTTTAACTGCCTTAAGGTCTTCCCGCGAAAATGTTGATTATCCAAATGTACAGTGCACTGAGCTTGGTGAATAGTTTGAAGGGAGTAATAAATTCCTACAAGTCAATTTACAGAATTCTCACATTGGTATACATTAGCAGGATTTCTGTGAACAAGAAGCACAAATAAAAATATATTTTGAGATTTGAGATATGTGACTTTTTGTAATATTGTAATGTTTTGTTTATAATTGAGACACTATGTGCTTTTGTAGAAATTGTTTTTTTCAACTCATACCCTGTCTACAAAAGATTTTGTGTGAAAAGATTAGTAATGCATGTTCTTTTATTCCCCGCCCTAAAACGAACCATTAGCCCAACCTTAACCACACCCTTACCCTATCCTCAACCTCAATAACTTAACTTTTATGCCTACACTAAACTTAGCCATAACAACTAACCCTACACCTAAATGGTAATGTTTAAACCTGAAAGTTACCCCAGTTCTAATACTACGCCCAGTTGTAAATTTGCCCCTAAACTTAACCCCAGGAAATTCCTAGTCAGGACCAACACAAAAACCTTATAGGGACAGATTTCTTACAGTTTTTTTCTATCTTTGTTGGTCCCCACAAGTACACATAAATGTGGATCACACACACACACACACACACACACAACAGTCTTCCTGGCACCAGACAGAAGCACACAGCCAAGTGAGATGTGTGAGAGCCCCCTGCTGCCAAGAGGCGAACAGGAAGAAGAAACAAACCCTTTCTAATGGAGACATGACATGCTTGCCAGGGCGGAAACTCAAACAAACGATTAATGGGCCGTGCACCCCTCAGTAAAGCATCCCCCTTCCCACTCCCCCCTCTCCCCCCTCAAACCTCTACCCTCTTCTCTTCAGTCCACATACAACAGTGTTGGTCAAGGCTCACAATACCCTGTTTCTGCCAGCCCCTCCTGTCCCCTCCCCCTCCAGTTTGGGTTTTGTGGAGCCCCCTGAGGGGTAAGGATGGAGGAGTGGTTCCACGCTGCCATGCCACAGCAGTCAAAGGGTATTTTAGACTATCAAATTGGGGCAGTACTCTTGTAGATACCTTATGATACAATGGAGTTGAATCGACAATGTTTTGATGGCACTGTGTATAGACGTTTTCATTAGTTAATCATTCTCATAGTGGACGTGATACAGGTCAACGCCCAGCTGTCACGACTTATATACTATAGTCTTTGAGTTTTCCATTGCTGTTGTAGCCCCACGACAATCCAGTGTATTGCCATGGCCGCTCATTCCAGACCAATCGGAAGGTCAGATTTAATTCATGGATGTGTGTGCGTGCATGTGTGCATAGTCATCCTGGCGTCGTGTTGGGATTCCTGACGTCAGGGCGGCATTGTCTGACCAGACGGACAGAAGAGGATAAAAGGGCACCCTTCATCCGGCCAGTCTCCTTTCAGCCTTAAGAGCGTTTTCAAAATCCCATGTAGAGCGCAGGAGCTCAACCTTATTTGACCACGCTCGGGTGGAGGATGTGACCTAACGAGCCCCAAATGGGATTAAAGAGGGGTTATTAGACCACAGCTCTGGTGAGACTAGCTGGCCTGGCCCCCTGGCTCTGGGGATGGACACAGCACAACAACACACTAGAGACGTCTTCCGAGACGGCTCCCATGACAAACAGTAGCAGAAATAACCCCAGTGGAGCATATAGACGTCTGATAGGCTCGACACTTTTATTTATGAAGACAAATGTGAACGATCAGACATAAATGTAGATGAATCCCAGACCAGCCAAAGCAACAGCAACTCAAATATTCTAGGAGAGTGAGAGATTCTCAAGCTACCAGCAATCTCCCATCAAGCCTGCAGTAGTCTCCTATCACAAGGGAAGCTCCCTATCTGACTAATACCGGGATGGAGACATGACGGGTGGGGTGGGTGAGAGGCGGGGCGGTGGAGGTTTGTTCGTCTGTTCTGGTAGTCGCCGCCTCCTGTAAAGCCGGACTAAGTCCAGCGAAGTGTAGCAAAGCCAAGGGAAGGGAAGCCCTCGCGCTCATGTGTTGTGATTAGCAGGTAATGATCTTTGATCTAATGCGCTGACTGGGAAAGTGCGGCTCCCATTGAAATCCGGTGGATGCTTGGCCGACCTGGAGCCAGTGTCACTTCTCGTTAGGGCCCCGGGCTCCGTGACCTTCCCATTGCCTGGCCGGGCCCCCGCCTCTCAGCATGAGCACCCCGCGTAATGATATCAATAGCAGCAGGGGTGCAATGAATACAAATCCGCGTGCAGAATGTTTGGACAAGAATTCGCTCCCAGCCTCCTGGTCCTCCTCTACCCCCCACCTCCTGCACCCCCCCTCCCCCCCACCTTGCCCTACTCCCCCTACTCACCCCTCTCTTCCTCACACAAAGGGCTGAGTTGTACATAATCTGGATGGTTGATTTGATGTGGAATGATTGAATCACAATGACACCCCCCAGTGGCTGTTTGGTTGGGAATATGTGGCTCTGCCTTTTACACCTCATGAGAGTATTATTTACCACAATACAAGTAGTGTTGCCGCTTCATATACGCAGACTACTTGAGTTGGGGCCAGTGGCCAGTAGGGGGCCTCGTCCAAATATTTTCAAATATATAGTTCATCAGTAACACAAACAGGCTTAAGAGCCTATTTAGACTACAATGACCCACATTTTTAGGTGCCAGTGTGAGATGTTTATAGTTAATCCCCAAAGACAATTTTGTTTTCAGATTCTGTTCATACATGTTGCCACAATGACTTCAGAGCCGAGTTCATGCGTCACCGCTCATTCTACTCTAATACACGTTGAGAGAGACATCGTCTTTAGACATCAGTAACCACAGGGAATCTGTCGTAGAAGTGTCCCACGTTACCTCGGAAAGTGACATGCAACAATTGACATTTTCACCCGTTTACACAATCCTTTTTTTTTTATCATCGACCCAAATCTCTGTCTTTTTTATCTAAATAAAACTATTTTGTAAAAATGGACTTACTGGTCAGAGTTAAGTAGAATATAAAAGGTGCCATTTTTAAATTTTATAATGAATCAGCATTTTTTTTGTAATTGTCATACAGCCATGGCAAAATGTTAAGAATTGCAGAATTACTTTTTTTTCATTTTTAATTGCAACACATCGCAAATATGTAGAAATGTAGAAAATGTACTTTTAAAAACAACCGTTAAAAACAAACATTTTTTATTTGGAATAGGAAATGGGTATAGTTAGGCTTCATATGGATCACCTACTACACCACTCAAACCAAACTTTAATTTTAATCTTAAATTAAATTACATGCTCTACAAACAAAACAGCCGTGGAACTCCCATACATCTGCTTATATATAGACCTATCAGTAAGTAGCTGATTGGGAAATTACATCGTTTTAGTCCTCAGCAAACTATCAGGCCCTAGCCATTCTCAATCAGACACACTGTCCAGTGTTAAGGAAAGCATGGCTGGAATTCGATTTCCGTCTCTGGTATTGACACAGCCGTAAAGGAGCCCAACAGACGGTGCCCATAACAAAAGCATGTTCATGGAGCAGCCAGCAAACCTTGCAATTAAATCATGGAGGAAAGAGGCTATAGGTCTCTGTGTCTGAATTAACAAGACTGGAAAAAGCTATAAAACACACAGCTATGAGACCTGTTTCCTATCAATTACAGGGACATAATGCAGCCACACTGTGAACATGTATGTACTGCAGCCATGTGCAACACCATTAGGAATCAGGCCATGCAAATTAACTGGACACTAACTGTAACACTTGTTGTTTACAACACGGCTCCTGAGTTATGCAAAGCTTTCAATTATTTGTCCACTATTAACTGTGGTATGATTGAAAATATCAGCAACTGATAATCCTGGGAGTTTCTTGGCAAGGTTGACAGATTTCAGCAAGGGCTATTAACCGCTCTACTGACAAACTAACAGAAAGCTGCAAATTTAAACATCAGTCAACTGAAACGTTAGCTAGCTCTGACAAAAATGATTTTACGTTTTGTACATACATATGTGCCCCCATGTGAATTATCAGGATCACTACGGATTTTTTCTAAAAGGAAAAGGAAACATTGGGAGACCCCAAATACCATTTTTATCTATTTAATCTTTATTAAAGCAAAGGGAGGGGGGGTCATGCTGAAACCAAATGTTTTTTTTCACAGATGAGCCCTACATAAACACAAAATACACAATATACACTAAACAGCTCTTCACATCTCAAGTACTCAAGACACTTTAAAATACTATGTATTACGAAAAGCAAAACACAGACAAACACATTCTGGAAATCAAAGGTCTTCTAGCATGGTTCTGATTTGACCTAGAGGCCCAAATTCATAACGTCAATGTAATTCTTAAGAAAAACCAGGGTAAAAGAGAGCAGAAAAGGCCCACCCCCTCCAGACCCCCCTTCCTCTCTCTCTGAAAGACATCTCCCACTAAAATGTTCATCGTCTCCACCAAAGCTCCCCTCGCCCCTAATACCCCCAGCCTCCCACAGCTCAGACATAGGGGGTAGCACACACAACCACTAACACGCAAGAAAATGAGCGCATCAAAGTCCTTATCGAGTGAAATACAGTATTACAGTGCTGAATGGGCCAAAAAGGGCAGGAGAGGCTTCAATCATTTTTTGCTGAAATGAGAGTGTAAGACGTGTGGTGTTGTTGTTGGGCGGTAGGTAATCTGTTCAGAGTCTATGAAACTTCCAGGGATTACTAACAGCCGGTCCAGGTCAAACAGACATCCCAGAGGATCCCAATGATTTCCGACCAATGGCTGAGCAGGTTAGAGTTAGAGCGCATGGCAAAGCAGAGGAGTACTGTTCACTAGAGTTTTTACATTTTTCACAGAGGAAAGGACCTCCCAGCTTGTTATGTCAATGCCTAGTTTCTTCTCCCATCTTGCCGTACATTTAAGTAAATTAGATGTTCTTACCCAGGGCGATTTACAGTAAAGAGTGTATGCGTATTGTTGTTTATGGCCCATTGTGGTAATTAAACCCAGAACCCTGATATTGCAAATGCCATGCTCAACCAAGTAATCTACATAGCACCTTGATAAAATCTGTTCTGAGTTGGGTTGACAGACAGAAAAGTGTCACATACATTTCCTTTGAAGTTGAGGCACATTTTGAAACAACCATCAAAACGAGCAAAGACTCGTCTCTTCAGTAGGGTCGATGATTAAGTCTAGTCTGGGGTGTACGCATTCTGCTGAGAAGACTGCCATCTAGCCCAAACCAGAGGCAGGACTCTTCCTAGCGACTCCACCCTCCCACCCTCCCAGACAGGGATACGCCGTCTCCAGACCCCCATCTTGGTCTCTCATTTTTACGTTGCAATAGCTATGTGACGGGGACTAGGGTCACAGTTCTATGCTGACGTATCCTTTGGGCTGTAAGGAATGCTCCCTTTATTTTCTCTGGTGTCCTGAATTTTAGAAGGACCCGAGCACCTGGACCACATCTTAAGACTACCTGGCCTGGTGACTCCTGGCTGTCCCTGTCCAAGGTCCACTTAGTTGTGTTGCAGATCTTCTGCCTGTTGATTAATCCCATTGCCTGGTTATACAGCTGATCTGGACAGCCCTTAGGTGGTTTCTATCACATTTGAGAAATTCCTAGGTTAGTGAGATTTGTTTCACATATTATTGGCCAGATGTAGCTCAGGAATGGAATGTTCATGCTAAACTACACATTATTTAGTCAGAAAGTATAGTCACAGTTTTTTTCTTGATCGATAGAGCCCCTTTGATGTCTTACAAGGTGTCAGCAACCAACCCAAGTGGGGGTATGTGAACTTACATGGTGATATTGAACCATTCATGTTTGAGCATGTTTAAAAAGTAAATAAATTGGTATCTGTGAGTCTGGTGTTGTGTACGTAGCGAGCGTCACTTAACCAGAGTGTAAAAGTCACAGTGATGAGTGTTGAAGGGTGCATTAGTGACAAAGCGGACGGCAGAGTGGTCAATAAGATACTATCTATTAAGTTGTTTTTTAGTGGCATGCCTGTAGCCTGTTACAATATTTGAGGATCGGCAGGACAGTCAATAAGAAACCAATTCTGGATTTAACGTCAGACTGTGTCTGATGTGGGTATTAAATGAGACAACCCTCAAGCCATACCAATGTATTTGAAGGTGCCGACATACTCTAACTCAGACCTATTCAGTGCATGAATGTTTGGGGGACAGGCAGGTTAAGGCAGCTCTGATTGAAGTACTTTGAAAAGTGAGTCCATCCTCAACATGGGAGCTCCCCAGGGATACATGCTTTGTCTCCTCATGTACTCGTTGTTCCCAACTGCGTGGACAAGAACAACTCCAACACCACTGACAGATTTGCTGATGACACGGCGATGGTAGGCCTGATCAAAGATAACAAGACCACCTATAAGGAGGAAGTACAAAACAAACGTCAGGGTGGTGCCAAGATGACACACACTTCCTCAATGTCAGCAAGAAGCTGATCATGGACTACAGGAAAAGAAGGATCTTTTGAGACCATCCCCTTCCACATGAGCAGGGCGGGTAGAGATTTTCAAATTCATTGGTTTTCACATCACAGATAGGCCTACATCAACCATGTCCACACACAACCGGACGGTCGTGAAGAAAGCCTGTCAGCGCATTGTCCCCCTTGGGAGGCTAAAACATTTTAAAGTGGCCCATAAAACCTCAAAAAGTTCTGCAGCTGTTGAGAGCATCTTCGGTCACTTACTTTTGACTCTGTGCACACATACCCACCTCTATCCACAATCACACACAATTACACCGCAAAAAACAAACACTGATTTATAAATAACATGAACACACATATAGTATAGTGGCACCGCACACACACATTCACACGCATCCATCACATACCTTGCTGATGCTACTGTTTATAACAACCCGGTGCTACCCCTATCTATAAGAACATGAACCTAAACCCCTGCTGTTAATAACTACCCGGTGCTACCCCTATCTATAAGAACATGAACCTAAACCCCTGCTGTTAATAACTACCCGGTGCTACCCCTATCTATAAGAACATGAACCTAAACCCCTGCTGTTAATAACTACCCGGTGCTACCCCTATCTATAAGAAC